>JAVSBS010012988.1:8539-22402 GCA_033124195.1 Coracias cyanogaster | reverse complement strand
ATACAATGGCCAGTGTTGCAGATCTTGGGATGTTCTCAAACTGACTGTCGGGAGGTCATGAAGGAAACAGGCACCTGCTGGAACTAAAGGACATATAAGGATGTTTAATTTGCCTTGATGGTGCTTTTGGACAGTTTTATGACCCAGAAAATCACGTTGAGAGTTAATAAGATGGTCAATTAAGTGTGGCAACAGCAATTGGAAATTGCTGGAAATTATGAGCGTAGCTCTGAATTTGGAAATTGCTGACCTCCAAAAGTTACGACTAATTTTCAGCATTGTAGAGATATGTTCCCTGAGTCTGTTCTTCAATGCTTGATGAGGTTTGAGATCATCTGTGACCAAATACTTCTCAAATGTCTACAACGTAAAATGAAACAACCATTATTATTGGCTTTTGACATCTATTGCTTATTTTTCATTTATTAATGATTATGCGGAAAGCTCATAAAACCACAGCACCAGAAAACAGAGGTCGCTATGGATGAGAAAGTAAAAAATATTTGCATTATTAGCCGGAAAAATATTAAAATTTGGATATTGGCAGAGTTGCCTACTGGCATAATACAATGTAGTGGTTATCTTTGCAATAGTTTTTGAATGTAGAATCATAGAATGGTTTGGGTTGCAAGGGACCTTAAAGATCATCTAGTTCCAACCCCCAGCTTTCTTGCAGGCTTCGATATATAGATTTATTAAATGGATATATATGAATATATAGTGGCTAGTTTTGATTTTTAAATTATTACAGATTTACATACACTAAGTCTTTAATCAGGTTTCTGTGTCTGATTTCTTTTACTTTTGAAAACTGGGGCTGAGAAATATTTTTTTCAAGCAGCTATAGAGATGATTATTATTTATCAAAATACTAAAATATTGGATAAACCTTTTTTTTCACATTGAGCTTGGGAATACTGCTAAGTAGAATAGAAAGAAAGAAGAAAAAAAATACAAAGTCTGAATTTTCTATAGAATTTTGAAAACCACAACAGGTTCCCAGATTTGAAGTAGTGGAAAATAGAATTCCCCAAAAGATTAATCCTTTTCTGTTTTACAATATAGTAGCTCTGGCGATTCGGCTGCAACGATTGAAGTGATTTAGATGATGAAGACAAATGCTTTGATGCCGCAGAGAGAGGTGCATTAGTAATTCCTCTCTATAACTCTCATAGCAGTCTCTGGACTATTGACATCTTGTTGGCAAGAGCGATGCTAATGCAATATATTGCAAAAAACCAGCCCCTTTTCTGACTCTTCTGCATCAAAGGCAAGCTGAAAGGAAATATAAGGACATGTACCGACCTTGACATCATTTTTCAAGTCTTCTGGTGGAACCAGCCACTTTATGGAGGTTTGCCTAGAAATTTTGTGCTTAAAACTGGCTCTGTGTCCCCACAGGAAGGTCCATTGTGACACGTTGCCGCCAGTGCAACTCTCTACCTTAATTACAACCTCTCATTCCCTAACACCAAGTTGAGATGAACTCAGGGGACAGAAAAGACCATTCCACTGCCACCCTCTTAGCTCTTTCCAGCCTGTGACCATTAGAGGACGACAGCCTCCTGTTATTGCAGAGCCTTCCGCTGTGACAGCACCAAATGCAATCCATTTGGAATGCTTATATTGAACAGACTTCCTTCTCTTGCCGAGAATGTGAAAATCGGTTTTGGGGTATGACAGTCACGTGTGAAAGGTTGTGGCTTTTTGGGGAGATACACGTGAAATGCTCAACTCGTAACATAACCAGTCAAAATAATATAAACACTTTTCAGCTGGTAAAAATATTAAGCTCTTACCTGCACATAGTTACTGGAGCAAGAGATCACACTGGGTATGAATCAAAGTGAGTTCTGCAGTGGACGGATTAACCAAAATATGTTCTTACTCTTGCATTTGTTGGCCAGAGAATTCCCTACACTGGAAATCTTATTTATGTGTTGGGGGAACTCTGTGGTTCTCTGTCTGAAGTGATCACACTGTACAAACCTAAAGACAAGAGACTAAAACGATGACGTGGGGAGTAGATGGCAGGTGAATTGCCTCCTGCCCATGGATTTAGGGCAACTCAAGGGCTGCTCAGTGTTAGGCAAGAAGAAAGGGCCCCAGGAGGCCCCTACCAGCCCAAACTCTGGGCACTGCTCTCTGATGGGCTTTTGGGGATTTGTCTTCTCTTTGGGACCATGAACTTTCAAATTAAATTTAAACAAGGGTTTCTCTAACCTCAAATGCAGGTAAACTGAGGAAAGAAATTGTAGAATGGCTTGGGTTGGAAGGGACCTTAAAGATTGTCTAGTTCCAAGCCCCCTGCATATGTGTAGCAATGAGTATATCTAAATCTTTTAAGAGAAAGCTGCTTCTAAATAACACACAGTAATTTTTATGATGCTGTACTTGGGATGTACTTAGGTGTAAGATATTTACTCATGAATCTGATTCCAACTGATTGACCATCTCTACGAGCTGCCATCTCCAGAAAGACTCTACTCCCTCTGAATTTGTCTCTGGGTTGCAGCAATGCACTAATACCCCAAGAAAGACTTGGACATTTCTGTTAAAAAGGTGAGGGCGAGGGCTTTTGAGTCCACACATTTTTAAATTTTTATTATCAGCTGATCTAAGATTTGTCCCGGAAATTGTGCAGGAAATTCTCGAGGCCGTCTTTGTTCGTAGGCCTTGCTGCTATAGGTCATCAACCATAACAGAAAGGAGCAGGGAGAATTTTCTGGGACATTGCCTCTGTGGCTTTCTCCTACTTTTTCTCCTCCTTCTGTCTCTTCTGCCTCTCTGTGGCACTTATTTAAAAGTTGCACCTCTAATTATGGCAACTCAATGGTTAAAACTACCCAAAGTGATAAAACATAGACCTTAACTGATAAAACATAATGGCACCACTTAACTGTGCATTATAATTTCCATTTTATCTATGAATTGAAAGGGCTGAGAGTATACTAAATTAACTGGAAGGAATAAAATTAGCATGAAATCTTTATGGTAAAATAGATTAATGCAAATATTTTAAAAAATTTTTATTGAAACACAAATAACAATATTAGAAACTGCTATTGAACTAATCTTTGCCCCATCTTTGAAATCAGATGTTATTATTTTCACGTTAGGCATTCAATATTTTATTTCCTTTCGACTTTAAAATAAAAGCACACTCTAAATAAGACTAGTTTTAAATGCAGATATATTCTAAAGGCATATATTCAATTTCATTTATTGATCCATTTCCTTTAAATTCGTTGTCTGTCTGTCCGTCCAGCCGGTCAGTGTATGACAGCTAAGGAGGAGGATGAGGGTCAGATAAATCTATTTAATTCCAGCCGAGCTTTTCACTGAAATGTTGTTTGCCTGTGTTTGTGTTATGGAAAAGAATTCTTTTACCGTGAGACTTTAGGAAGTAAGAAAGATTATTGGTGAAGATCAAATCTTTCAAAATGATGCGTCTCCATCGTTTCATGGAAGCACCTTGTCTCCTAGAAGACCTAACCAGGAGCTATTTCAAAGTTGCTTGAGCTCACCAGGAGAGACCTTCATTGCTTTTCCCTGAGCCCTGCTAGCTGGCCTGGGCTGGAGGAGCTGGGCAGGACCATGCCTGGGGGAGCAGGATGGATGCCTGGAGAAGTAGGATGGATGCCTGGGGGAGCGGGATGTCTGGAGGAGTCAGATGGATGCCTGGGGGAGCGGGATGCCTGGAGGAGCAGAATGCCTGAAAGAGTGGGATGCCTGGGGGAGCAGGATGTCTGGAGGAGTCAGATGAATGCCTGGGGGAGCAGGATGGATGCCTGGAGAAGGAGGGGAGATGCCTGGGGGAGTGGGATGCCTGGAGGAGTTGGAAACATGCCTGGGGGAGGAGGATGGATGCCTGGGGAAGCAGGATGGCCAGCCCAGGGGCAGGCTGCCTGCAGGGCCCCTGCTGAGCACCACAAGAGGGTGCAAGTGCCCTACGGCCAGCTCACCACGAGGAGAGTTTGTTTTTTGTGAATGACATTAGCAGAGAAAGACTTTTCTGTAATATCAAGGAGAGTGGAGTGACTGAGCTCCATGGAAATGAATCACATGAGAGGATCAAAGCCTCAGCTTGTTCCCTGTGGCTGATGAGATGGGGTCGGTCAGCACCAGCCACGGGCTGTTCCTGCTGGGGTGAGTGGGTCCTCAAGGGAGAAGCTTCATTTCTGGATTTTTTAACCCAGCCTATTAAAAGGAAGCAGTGGGAAAACCCCTGAAGCTCAGCGAGTGACTAGGAACAGAAAAATGTCTAGGACTTTCTCATGCTGGAGGAAGTACCTTCTGGGTGGGTAAACATGTCTAGGAAGTAAATTTTGACCTGCGGTGGTAGAGGAGAGCTATCCTAGGGCCAAGCAGCAAAAGGTAGCACTGATGGGAAAAGAGTTTCCCACTCAAAAGCTCAGCAGTTTCTCAGTTAGTCCTCAGTTGTTTCTCAGCTTCTTGATTGTTTCACAGGAGTAGTTAAAAGTGGCATCCAAGCTGAGAGGCGTTATTCTAATTTTTTAATGAGGTAAATGTCACAGTTCCTGCCGGTCTTAGGGATGATAAAGCCAGGAGTGAATCATAGAATCATAGAATGCTTTGGGTTGGAAGGGACCTTAATGATCATCTTGTTCCAACCCCCTGCCATGGGCAGGGACACCTCCCACTAGACCAGGTTGCTCAACCTGGCCTTGAACACCTCCAGTGGTGGAGTATTCACAAGTACCACGGGCAACCTGTGCCAGTGTCTCATCACCTTTAGAGTAAAGAATTTCCTCCTAATTTCCAATCGAAACCAACCCTCTTCGAGTTTGAACCCATTAGCCCTCATCCTATCACTACAGGCCTTTGTAAAAAGTCTTTCCCCAGGTTTCTTGTAGGCCCCCTTCAGATACTGAAAGGCCGCAAGAAGGTCTCTCTGGAGCCTTCTCTTCTCCAGGCTGAACAAGCCCAACTCTCTCAGCCTGGCTTCACAGCAGAGGGCTTCCAGCCCTCAGATCATTTCTGTGGCCTCCTCTGGACCTGCTCCAACAGGTCCATGTCCTTGTGATGAGGGCACCAGAGCTGGACGCAGTGCTCCAGGTGGGGTCTCATGAGAAGTCTCAGGGATAGGTAGGGATAAATCATGAGCTAGGGAACAATATCTAAGCTAGGCAATAGCTCTTATGTGCCACATTCTCAAACCCTCTTCTCCCCAAAAGCAGAGCCAATATTCCTTCCTGACTTTTATTACAACATAATTACTTATGCATTTATACAGATTTCACAGAGAAATTGCTTCATATCTGGTCTGTGGAAAGGGATTTTCTCTCTCCACTCTTAGACACCTCAGGACATTGCTTGGTGAAAGTTTCTGGAATTTAGTAATCCAAGATTTGAATGCTATTATAAAAAATATTTTCCATAAGAATTGCATTTGAAGTGTAACTCATAAAAATATGATGATGAGTAAAACCAAAATAGAAAAGTCCTCTGAAGTACTGATAAATCAGTAAGTGGGCGATGTAGCCCTAATGAAATACTGGTATTCTGTGAATCTAAAACCCATAGTAAATGTAAGTGCTTGGGAGGGACACATTTCAACACAGGCAGAAAACCAAACGAGTGCTCTGATTTTAGTTATAGTGGAGTGATTAAAATGTTTCTTAAGAAGACAAAAAGAGAAGTTAATAATTTTAGAGCTTTGGGAAGTGTCTGTAGATGGCTACAGCTGTTCCACCTGCAGCTGATGAGAAATCCTGGATGCTTGGTTTGCTCAGTAAATACAGGGAAGGAAGGATTTTATTTGGGAAAGTCAGAAATGTGGAGGAACCGTATAATGCAGATTTAGAAACTGGTAGTATTTCCTTTTCAACAAACGGAACAGTTCATTTCAGTGTTGAAGTTTCTACATTAAACAAATATTGAAGCCATTAAAGACAATCGTGGCCGCTTGACGAGCTATAAAAATAGAAACATTACAACTGTATTGTGGCAAATTCCATCCTGAACATCATAGAATCATTAAGGTTGGAAAAGACCTCTAAGATCATCAAGTCCAACCGTCAACCCAACATTACCATCACCACTAGACCATGTCCTGAAGTGTCACGTCTACGCATCTACATCATAATGCTGTTATGTACCTTCTATGAGCATTTTCACATGCGTTTCACTTCTTTGGGGCTAAGAAGATCCCCCAAACCAAAATGTTAACTAAAGCCAAGGCCAGTAAGTGAATGAGTAATCAGTTTTTCAGAATTTGGAGGTTTTATACAAAACTGTAAATGTAGTTTTAAAAATTGCAGGCAACTTTTGTCCCAAACATTGCATTTGCATCACGTTTTGTGCATATCTACCATCACTAGCTGTTAAATTTTGATATCCTGCTTTGCTTGGATTACTTTGATTGAGACTTTATTTTATTAATAGACCCTTTGTGATACTCTGGAATATGCCCAGGGCTTGCAAAGTGGTGAGATTCTCCATATTGACAAATGCAGACCTCACTATATGCTTTCCATTAAATTACTTGTAATATTGGACATCTGGAAAATATTTAGTGGTTGAAGAAGCATGGGGTATGACTACATGCATAACCATGAACAATGCACCATATTAAATGTGGAAATAAAGACAATGATGATACAGTTCCTTTCCAAACATATTTTAGGTATATGGCATGATTTTACTGTCCATTCAAAGACAAAAAAATTATCACAGAATCATAGAAATGTTTTGGTTGGAAGGGACCTTTAGAATCCTCAAGTCCAACCATTGAGCTAACCCTGCTAGGTCACAACTAGACCATGTCCCTCAGCACCACATCTACATAGCTTTGAAACCCCTCCAGGGAACGGAACTCCACCACTGCCCTGGGCAGCCTGGCACAGCCCTTCACAACCCTTTCACGGAAGACATTGTTCCTCATGTCCAACATAAACCTCCCCTGGTGCAACTTGAGGCCATTTCCTCTGGTCCTATCTCTTGTTACATAGGAGAACATGAACTATGATGTAAGTATTATGTGACATGACGGCTCATTCAGAATTCTCTAAAGAAATAATTATATTTGCCACAGAGGTTTTTCTTAGTTGAAGTCCATCAGATGTCTCATATCTTCCAGTCTTGGTTGAGTGTGTGGTCATCTATATGCATGCAGAGATATTGAACGTGCATGAATTGTGCTGCTTCACCTTCTCGTTATGCTATCGATGGAAGAATAAGGTCCTTTTTGGATGTGATTGGAAAAGTTAAGCACCTTTGTAGACACAAGGCAAACCTGTGCGTAGACATTCACACACAGTGGGATCAGTGTTCAATCCCTTTGCGTCTCCTGGCTGTGTGTCTACACCAGCACCAAGCTGCTCATCTGTATGTCGGGTTTTTAACGTCTGTAGAGTTGCGGTCACTTCATGCACCTGGGTAGTTATATCTTTCATTTCCGTTTATCTGATGTAACCTCCCAACACATGCTCTTCCTCCTCATCACATACTCTTCCTCCTTGTAACTCAGCTTGTCTGTGACTTCGGGGGAATTTCTCCAATTGTTTTAAGATACGCTTCTGTTCTTAACATTTTCTGGCTTCCTTCCTTCAGGTGACTCAATGCTTTTGTCTTAGTTTTGTTAGTGCTCTACCACCAGCCCCCCCCAGTCACAGCCTCAGTTTCCAATAGTGCTTTTTAAAAAGCCGTCGAAACAGTAGAAATCTGTTTCAATTTGGGTAAAGGAAGATATATTATAAACATGTTTCTAAATCAGTTACTTTTTAATTAATGCTTCATAACGTGCATGAATTGACACATTCCCATTTGACATACCAGGAATCCTGGTGGATTATTTTTTAATTCTGTGACATTCTGATGGGGATTTGTATACTGGGAGAAAATATTCTGGCAACCAGGCGTGTGATTTTGTACTGATAAACTTGAAAAAAAAAAAAACGCAAGGCTGAGAGTGGAAGACAAAGTGATCCAAGCGGTCTGGATCACGGAATTGAGAGAAGTCAGACATCCAGAAACAAGGAATCCTGGCTTATGTACAGAGAGAAATGGAAGGAAGGTGGAAGCGGTGGTAAGAGCGGGACCAAAAAAATGGAGCTTGCGTTGAGTAACCCCCTCCTGGAGCACTGCGGTGGAGAAAGGATTGATGGATTCTTTGGAGGCACATACAGGTGAATAATGTCGCAGTTGGGAAGCTTTTTGGCTTGCACTTGGCTTTTACCTTAGCGCCACTGGCATTCCCTCTCTGCTTTTGATATCCATGGTCAAGGGTAGCCATGAGTAACTCAGGAAAACCATAACAATTCCTAAAGAATTGAAAAGCATGCTCTGTAAGAGCAAGTTTAAGATGCATCTGCCTGTTGAGCGGTTCTGTCTCACTGAAAAAAAATAATAAAGAAGGACAGATACAAAGAGAAAACTTGGGGAAGATACGTGGGGAATAGAAATTTAACAACGGTCTAGCAGGGAAAACTGCAGCAAGATCCAGCAGCCGGAAGATGGAAGTAGGCTAATTCAGTGTAGAAATAAATATTATACATACAGAATAAAGTGGGCCACCCTTTGGTTGATTGTACAAACTTTTATAGTCAGTACCCCACCGACATCTTCAAGAGCGCTACGGTTTTCTGCAGGGCTCCAGAGCTTTGAAGAGCTCTGAGACATGCCCAGAAGACTCCTGGAAGCTCACTCCACTGCCCCTTGAACTCGTGGTGGCTGCAGTTGCTTCTGGTCCTTTGGAGCAGCCTGTGCTTGGCAGTCTTCCCTTATTCCAACTTCATTTATACCAGTGAAGCTGACAGCTTCTCCGAGGTGGCCACACTGAGATGACAGCTTGATAGAATTATTAAGAAAGACCTGCCTCCTGTTTTAAAATTACCGTGCGCTCTATCTCTGCTCCTTTGGACTTCGGTTACTAGCTTTGCAATTTCTCAGACTTTCTGAAAAGTAAAAATACTTTCTAGAAAAAAAAAAAAATTAATTTGGAAAAGGAAGTAAACTCAGAGAAATTTTCCATGTAATTCAGAACATTTGCTAAAATTTAAAACCTGCTTTGGATGAAACAAGAACTTTATACTAGCTCTTCAACAGTTACTTGGCACAGTGATGGGGCTCAGGAGGAAATTCATATCCGTGTTATGGTGGAGGGAATAGGCTTTGGGGAGTCTCAAAAGGCAGAAACAGGCTGATTAAACACGTGGAAATAGAATTCAGAAACAAGCAAACAGAAAATGAAGAAATGCGTCATGAAAATGTACATATAAGAAAAACCCAAACGCTAAAAAAGATGTATCCTGCAGCCTGATCTGTAATGGGCGTGACTTCACCCAGGATTTAAAGGGCGATGGAAGACACCCCCCGTTTTAGGTAGGTTTGCACAATGGAGCAGCAAGAGTCACTAAAGTGAAATTCTTCTCTGTCTAGGTATGACAAAGCTGTTGATGAAAGCAGAGGCGGTTTCACAGCAGCAAGGAAAATAATTTCAGTTCTGAAAAGCTTCAGGACGGTGAATTTAGGGATTGTTCTCCAAGGGTTCTCAAACCTCAGCCTCCCTTGAGGTTTACAAGAACTTAGAGCACTCTGCAATTTGTTGTAGGTTCTCAGCATTAGGCAAATCACTGCAGCGCGGCAAGAAATACTAAGGGGGTTTTGTGAGTAATGAAGTAAAACACTATCTTCTGATATCTTTCAAAGTTTTTACTGACAACTGTGGTATGAGATAATGTTCTAAAATTAACTTTGAAATATTATGGTCTTGCCTTTAAGGAAGGATAGTTATAAAGCCTGCAAAAAAGCCCTCTGATATATGTACAGAGGTACATATATACATACATATTCCTTGCATTTAGAACATTTGAACGTTCACTGAGGATATTCAATATTTTGACCATGAGGATGCTTCCTTAGGAAACATCTGGTGCTAACTACAACTGGAAACAGCTTTCCAGACCAGATGGACCACTACTCTAGTACAATGGCATCTTTGTTCTCAGTGAGTAAATTTAGGCAGATGAAGAGGAAGGAAGCAGAGTACACACAGAGCGAGGTCAGAAGCAGCATGTCTCAGAAAAGCATCCGCTTGCTGAACAGAAAATTGCTATTGCAAGATATGAATCAAAGGTAAAAGAAAACACGCCGAGCAGAAATCTCCAGTTTTGTGCTAACATATGTGTGAACAAAATGATTGCCATGCTGGTTTTGTGGATCCCCATCATCCGCTTTGCAGGGGTTGATGCAACGTTCTGTCCTTGGTTCTCTTCCCAGCACAAAATCTAGTCCCACCTGCAACCACAAATTCAACTACCATAGAGTGGTTGGATTTGGAAGGGACCTCAGGCATCATCTAGTTCCAACCCCCTGCCATGTGCAGGGACACCTCGCACTAGACCAGGTTGCTCAAAGCCCCATCCAACCTGGCCTTGAACACATCCAGTGCTGGGGCATTTACAGCTTTTTGGGCAAGCTGTTTCAGTGTCTCACCACCCTCATAGTGAAGAACTTCCTCCTAATTTCTAGTCTAAATCTCCCCTCTTCCAGTCTGAACCCATTACCCTTCATCCCATCACTATAAGCCCTCGTAAAAAGTCCCTCCCCAGCTTCTTGTAGCTCCCTTCAGATACTGGAAAGCTGCAAGAAGGTCCTTCTGGAGCCTTCTCTTCTCCAGACTGAACAAGCCCAACTCTCTCAGCCTGTCTTTGTATTTAAATGCTTGCAGTATTCTGGGCTGGTGTTCAGCGGGTCTAAGATTTCCACTTCCAGCAGGCCAATTGCTGCTGCTTTACATTTTCTGTTTGAAAGGAGCAATATCGAGTATTTCTTGGGCAGTCTCCTTTATCACCTGGGTCTCAAACTCCCGGATTTTAACTACAACCTGTTCTTTTCTGCAGGTTTTTGCAGAATGGTTTTGCACCGTTAAACTACAATAGCCATGTCCCAAGTCAGGACACTGCTTATACTTTCCTGAGTGTAAAATCCTCCAGTGCTGGCTCCTTTTTTGTACGGAATACTCCACAGATCTCTCTGTTTTATCTGTTCCCACATTTTACTGCGCATCTGTGTTTTTTGGTCCTAGGTGCACATGAAATTGTTTTATTTTGCCTCAGAGTACTTCAGGCTGATCTATTTATGTTCTAAAGTCTGACATGTTTCACTCATGTTTCTTAAATGTGAATTATCTTTTAAAGCAGTTTTTTTTTTTTGACAAGGGTTTCCTGATCTCCATTACCATCGTGTCTGGACTGACAGATTCTATGGTTCCTCCAACTCTGCATGTGACGCTGCAGTCTCAGATCTTTTCTAATCATCTCAAAATCATCTCCTTGCTGGAGGAGGCTCATGTAAAATTGATGTGGCTCAGAAGTTTCACTCTTCCTAATTGTGCGATATTCCTGATACTTTTTGACACCTTAAATATTTAAAGGGAAATTTAAATGTCATTGCATGAGGTTACTCTTCGTTAGTGACAAGAAGCTTTCTACTGATACTTAATCAATTTTCGGACTCCCAGATTTCAGGTCCTACGTGAAACTCGTTTTGCAGCTGTTGTTCCGAGTGTTACATTGCTGGAGTCACTGAGAGGTACAGTTGTTTGTACAAGAGTTCAGTTTGGACTTCCTGTCATCCTGTATTTTTAACCTTTTTTATTTTCTCGCGTTATTTTTATGTGTATTATCAGATTACCTAAGAAATAATGCACATTCCAGTCCCAGTCCCAGAATTACACGGTCTAATTTTGAAGCCATAAAATTTACTGCCTCAGTGATTCCATTAGGCGCAGCTGCCATTAAGGAACGAAGGCTCATCATGCCAAAATTTGTTTAAATGAACATAAATGCTAGTGATAATAAATAACTTGTCCTGAAAGTCACTCTGTTCTCTTCTTGCCACAAAAAAGATGGAGTAGATCAGAGCACTTGATCCTTGATAATGCTGAGCAAGATGGAGCTGCCATTAAAGTGTTCAATAAGATGGCAAATACGTTCAGTATTTTGTTACTCTCATCACCTTTTCTGATCTGTTAAATGACACACCTTGATTAGATCATGGTGGCATTTTTAGCTCATAGTCTTATCATTAGAGGTATGGAAATGATGGTCTATTGATGATCTTGCATTTTAGAAGGCACTTTATGGCTCTCAAGGCAAACCAGGAAACGGTTTATATAGTAAAATTCCAATGTAGCAGAGGAAGGAAAACTTAAACCATATGTATAGTTACCAAGCCCACATCTCCACTAATAATTTGCTTCTTAATTAGCTGTTAATATCAAAGCACTTTCTTCATTATGCTGATAACTTGTAGGATTTCCTCCATTCCCAGGATGATTGCTGACTTCTGCGTGATGTATGGGAGGTAGCTCAGCTGTGAATCTTTGGCTATGCTGTGTCTTCCCAGTTAGGGACATTTCTTAGTCTAAGAGAACTTGCCATGGTAGTCAAAGACCTCTGGGCAGATCATGGCTGAAAATCAGGTTTCTTCCTAGAGTAGATACTGTGCAATTTAGTAACCGTTCAGGGTGTAAGAACCACTACTTCTACTTTGACTGTATATTGTGTGTTAAGGAATTGGAAAATACTCAGCTATACCTCTTAAACATAGAACCACAGAATCATTTAGGTTGGAAAAGACCTTTAACATCATCTATATTTATATCTTATCTTTTATGTTCCTGTTGTGCAACTGAACTTATGGAGTTTCCATTTGCATATGTAGTTCTCAAATGGCAGCTTCATCAGAGGCCTCATAGTACCCAACCTCAAGGCTTGAGAATCATAGAATCATAGAATTGCTTTGGTTGGAAGAGATCTTTAAGATCAAGTCCAACCATTGACCCAGCACTGCCAGGTCACTGCTAACGCATGTCCCTCAGCACCACATCTCCACAGCTTTTCAATCCCTCCAGGGATGGGGACTCCACCACTGCCCTGGGCAGCCTCTTCTAGGGCTTCACAACCCTTTGGGGGAAGAAATCTTTCCTAATGGTTAACAGCATTAATTAGCACAGCTTCTGTGAAACCAGGGGTCTTTGGACAAGATGGAGGAGTCTCAAAACAACTTTAGCTCTTCCAAGGGCACCGTCAGCAAAACATGATTTTCAGATTTCATGTGTGTCATATTCAAAGCTAAAGTGAAGGAAATTGTGTAGTAAAAATAGCTCCTTGGCTAATATTGCAGCTGTATTAGAGCTGCGCTGTCTGACCAAACCTGATCTGTTATTTCCAGAAATTCCCTGTTACGAGGCTTTTGTAGGCAGGAGTAGGAAAGAAAGAAATATGTTCACTGAAGTGGGACTGGATATAGAATATTTTTTCTTGTTAGTTTTATTAGATGTTAGATGTATTATTGAAAAAACCTCTGGAGGTCACCTGAAGTGGAATTTTCTGTTCCTTCATATCCTGCTGCAGGGTCCCTGGGCTCTGGCAGGAAAAGGCTGGTCACAGAAGGGACGTGTTCATTAGAATTTAATATTTCATTGTCCTGAAGGAGCTGGAGACTTCCCTTTAAGCAAGATCCCTTCATCCCTTCATTGTTACAGGGACCAACACTATTTAATGTCTTCATCAATGACATAGGCAGTGAGATCGAGTGCACCCTCAGCAGTTTTGCAGATGACACCAAGCTGAGTGGTGCAGCTGACCCATCTGAGGGATGGGATGTCATCCAGAGGGACCTGGACAGGCTTGAGAAGTGGGCCTGTGTGAACCTTATGAGGTTCAACAAGGCCAAGTGCAAGGTCCTGCACCTGAGTCAGGGCAATCCCTGGTATCAGCACAGGCTGGGGGATGAAGAGATGGAGAGCAGCCCTGCAGAGAAGGACCTGGGGGTGCTGGGGGTGAGGAGCTGGAGCTGAGCCGGCCCCGTGCGCTCGCAGCCCAGCAGCCAACG
>JAVSBS010012986.1:0-34869 GCA_033124195.1 Coracias cyanogaster | reverse complement strand
TAAAACCAGCAGCTCCCATACTGTGATAAAATTCAACACAGTTCTTGTAGAGCTGAACAGAAATGAGGCCCAGCCTAGGAGGAAATGCATACTGGATTCTTCTGTGTGTCAACTAGACTGTTTTGACCACAAGCACCCACAAATTATGAAAGTTTTATTCTGTCTCGTGGCTCTCTGTACGGCTCAGTTTCCAGGACTGACTACCATTTCTAAATCCAATAACCTTTTTCAAGCTCAGAGGCAACTTCAGACAGCTGACAAAATAGCTCCTAGGAAAACAAGCTAAACTTAACCTGAGGGAGAGTGACCTTTGTTGTGTTGGGTGGGAAGCATAACAACCTCTCTAGTTTTCTGACTTTTCAGTGAATGTTAACAAAAAGAATAAAGCAGTCAACTTTTTTATGTCTAGTGGATCAGAATATCTCAGATTTGTATTTGATCAACAGGACTGTCTACCACAGAACTGTGTTCAGTCTCTTGGAGCCTGTTTGCATGTAGTGGAAGGATATACAAACTAAAACTGGTCCTTAAATGACTGGTCCTACAGTGCTTTGACCTAGATGAATTTAAGCTCCGTGAAATAGACTTGTGAGTCTGCATGGAACAAAATGCTCCTACAGTAGAAATGGACAGAGCTTTTAAATTTAAAAACCTATGAAGTCAGTAAATATTCTTCCATTTAGTTTATGGAGCTTTGAGTCAAATAACACAAACATTATCCAAATGACAGTCTAAGTTTGTAGACAAGAGCTCTTCTTGTTCAAATCTCTCTGTATTAATCATTTCAGGAGATACAAGCACAAGAAATACAGGAAGAGCCAACAGGTTCAGACTCCTGCTAGCAACTGCAGGAGGAATACAGATACCTTCTTCATCCTCACCATTGTACAAGGCAAGAACAAAAGCCCATCCCCCACAAAAAAAAACCTTCACTGAACTGTTCTGTAAAGAAACCTTTCCTGATGTCAAATCTGACAACATGTTTGTTATGATAGTACCTAGATGTCTCAAATAGTTATCAAGGATTTAGCATAATATATATCATAAACATACATCACTGAAGTAGCCCCTGAACCTAGGAAAATACATCAATATTTGGAAAACTAAAATATCACTGTGTCTTAGACTTGTTTCCATACCCCAGAGAAAGATGTCTGATGCAAATAGGGACTGCCAGTCTCAAAACAGAGGCATTGATACAGATGTTTTTGTTAAGTTTCAAGAACATCTATAAAGTTCTGTTGTTAAAAAGAACTCTAGACTTTTAGCTTCACTTGGAAGCATGACTGAATGTATGCAAGACTGAAGCTTGCATTGATAAAGCCAATATTCTAGTCACAAATTGTTTTAAACTCCCCCAGCAAGACAGTTCAGTAAATGTGATTTATTTTAAATTTGTGTAGTGAGTACTTTTTAAGAACTGTGCCTAATAGGTCGTAGAGTTTTCCCACACAGCTGTAGCTCTTCAGCACCTTCATCCTTCAAATGTCTTTGTTATATTCTGCCTTCTTTCAGCAAACTTGTTTCTTGCAATGGGATGTAAGTGACATACAGGCTCCATGATACCTTTGAGGATTATGCCAATTTTAAATAATAGCTTTTAGAGTTTCACTGCCATGCAGATTTTCAGAGAACCAAGGTAGATATTAGCAGGAGGTCATTGCATACTGCAATAAATTAGGTAAAGATTTTTTTGTTTGTTTCATACATGTGTTATATTCCTTTCTAAAGGACCCATCAAAATAATTTTTAGGTGACTTTTTCATAAATTCCACACATTCACAGAGCTAAGGTCATCATTTTCACAACAGTCAGAGACTGCTTGTTCTAGATTACTCCCTTCCCTAGTAGTTTTTATTTACAGTTGATTACTTCCTTAAGGTAAAGAAACTGTCCTGACTTTGAAATTGCTGGCTGCCAGCATGACTCTAAGACCATCGTGCAAAAATTCACAGAAAACAAATTAGCATATATGGCAAAATCCCTGCAAATCATTCATAACTATGGTAGACCCAGTATAGAATATATTTAAGCTTTAACTAACACGAAGAGCATATTAAATTGGGCAATTTAGAATCACAGGGCTGCTATTATGAATGTAAGAAATAGAAATATTGGACCATAAGAAAGTGGCATCTTTCAAGCCCTCACAAACCATAGACCAGTTGAATCCTGGAATCTGGAGATATATATTGCTTAATAAAACTATCCACAGATCACAGACAACCGAACCCAGTTCTTCCTTCCCCCTCTCAAGGAGGGATCTCACTGCATTTAAACTACTGCTTTTCAGTAAGTGAAACAGGTTTAAATTCAAGCTGGCTTCTCTGGGTAGTTTCCCTGTAGATGGTTAACTTATTTCAGGCTAGGAGGACATCAGAATCAGAGAGAACCAGGACACCAGTCTAAGTGACAGTGGAGCTGCTGCTGGTGTTTGTTAAGCCTCTGCAATGGAGGATTAGATTTGTTTTGGCACTGCATCTCAGAAGCCTCTAAAGGGCATACAATAATCTAAACTACAGACTCTCAAGCTCTTGTTGGGCTGAGTTTCTCACCAGTCCTGGAACAAATATGACTCACCAGCAAATAGCACAAATACTTAAATGAATCTTCAGGACAGTACTGGAAATGCGTGCAGGGTGCGTAGTTCTTTTCAAGGGTTTGGGGTTTTAATCTTCCTACTCTATGTGCAGATGAACTGGTGTCTTCATTCGCAAAATACATATAAAAGTATATTACCAGGCTATTTTTCCAACAAGGTACCAATTACACAACATAACAGGATAGTAATGGCTGCTATACAAGGTATTCTACTATTATTTGTATCAAACTGGAAATCTCTGTAATCAATCTATTCAACTGAGCCACAGATGTTGGGGAGACAAAATACATTGAGACACAACATTTTCTCTCATGTCAGTGGTTGTCAAGCCTAGTTATGCACTTGAACAATCAGTTAGCTGAAATACCCTTTGTACCAAAAGGAGAAAATAAAATTGGTAGTAGGAAACAATAATTACATGTGGAAATTCACTTAGACTCGTTACTAGTGTTGTGTTATTATCACCATGATCAGGGATGCAAAAGAAAAATCTGAAAATTTGCCATGAAACAAAACTAGAAAAATTTTGAAATCAAATACTCCTTTTTTACATATTGCAAAATATAAACTTGGTTACAGCTTGGGAGCATTAAAAACTCCTTGAATTTTAAATATTTTATTTGCTCCTAACCTCCTGAAAATAACTAACAGTACATAGAAATGATGCAAGCATCTACTTAATTCTAATTGAAAACATAATTCTTTGTTTCCTATTGACTCCAGACAGTAGTACCCTCAAGTGACATTTCCTTACACACTACAGTCTTGTAGCTTTGTCAAAAAAAAATCCCAGATTAACTTGTTTTGCACAATACTAAGACAGGACAGACACTTGCAAATAAGAGTCAGACTTAAATGATACCGACGCTTCTTTGAGAGGGCTTGAGTGAAAGAGGAGGAGTAATACACATTTTCATTTTCTAACCATTCTGAAGCTGCTAATTGTTGGAAATTGTATCAACTTAAAACTGAATTTACATCTTTTTCCAGCCACTCATCAAGCTTTTCTATACAAACCACCACAATACCCAGGCAGATCTTCTCTTTTTTTGAGGATTTTCCGGTTCTTGCTTGCTCCCTTTCCTCACAACCATTTTTGCTGGTATTATGATTAAAAAACACCTGTTTGCTAATTCTACAAGACCTTCTCCTAGAAGTGTGTGCTCTCTTGCTCCCCAGAGGTACACCATGCTTTCCAGGTTATCAGTGAGTGAAGAAACTTAAAAGCACAGATTTTGAAATAATAGCACACAGACTGCCAAGCCTCATTAAATCCAAGATCTATTACAGGGCATAATAATGGTTATTTTCTCATTTATTCTTCCATAAACTCTACATGTCAGTACCCATTTGATATATTCTTGAAGAGTTCTAACATATAGGCTTATAACAACAGCGATAGAAATGACTAGTAAAAGTGATATAAAAGATAGCAATTAAAGTACAGGCAACTTGCTGATTTTTACATAATATTTAGCAGTCACTGAATGGAAGCAATTGCCACAGCCTCAGTACTGGCAAGCATAAAATATTTACACGAATACGCTTATGTAATACACAATTCACATGTGCACAGTTGTCTTCCTAGTTGAATGTATGATAATCAAAGGTAGTACCCATGATAAAGATGACATTTTAAATAAAATTCCCTTTACACAGACACAGAGAGTACTAATAAAAAGAAGCACAGAAAAAAGTCTATTCAGAGAAGGTCTTATTTTGTTTAATTTGCATTTGGCTTCCTGTTGTAGCATATATTGCCAGATTTGTGTTGTGTGCTAATTAATCAATATTAAACATCCAAGATTTTAAAGAATCAGAAGTAACTCAGAAGCAAACTAATATTTACACAAGTTTAGATAACTTTCAAAGAACCAGTTTAAGTACAGGGTCACTTCAGATGTCTGAAAAAGTGGCATCAGAGTTACTTTTTAAAGTTATTTAATTCAAACTAAATCACTATGCAGAATCAGTTACACAAACACCTTATAGAAACAGAAATCTAAACCTAATTTTTATGGAACAAAGTTTTAATAAGCTTTTCACAGAAGAGAAAAGTAGTCTTTAATGTGGTGGTAGAATAGATGATACTGTCAGAGATAGGACCTTTCTTTGTTACTCACACGTTTAGAAAACATCTAACCAAAAGATGATGCCAGATATACATACATTTTGCAATGAGTATTGTTCCTGTAATTAGTTTTTCAGTTTTATAAAATTATTAATAGTGGTGGTGTGAAGATTAACCACAGTTAGTTGGCATTTATAAAAGTTTAAAAGCTCACTCTACAGTACACTCTATATAACTGAGGAGCTGAGTCATCTGTATTGTTACTCTGTCTAACCATAAGATTTCTTACTGTTGGCCTAACTTATCCTCGACTCCTTTCATTTGTTGAAAGTATTTCAAAGAAGGTTATAATCCAAACATGTCTAGGCTTTCAACTTGGAACTAAATGACTACGTCTTAATGACAGTCTGAAGCTTGAAGCTTAACAAGAAGTTAACAAGCAGCTCAAGAGCACATCAGAATATAATAATGAAACAGATTTAGGAAAAGCACCAAAAGTGAATACTGGTACACAACAGGAAAGCTGGATCTTCACGTGCATGTAGGTGTTGCTAAGAATAACTGCTGGAAGACCTCCACTTGATAGCAAAGTTGTACTATACTAAGTGATCAAATAAAAATATTAAAAAAATATTTGCTCATAACTGTTTTATTAGAAGACATCTGATAACTATCACAAGGTATAAAAATATTCAGTACTCTTTTTCACTCTCTCTTTCAACTTTAATGCACCCACTTATTACTATTTCAGCTGGCAAAGACTTTCCTATCTGTACCGTGGGAGGTTCCTTCACATGCTGAAATTTCAAAAAGGCAATCAATTTTGAATTACTCCATTGCACAGCAAAGCAGAGTATGATTCTATTAACTGACATTATTCATATAAAAATTCATATTCCTATTCTCACCAAAATTGTTTCAAGCTATGAAATGGTTATGCACAATGCTCTAAATGTGTTGCCATAAGTATATAACAGGTAAAAATAATGTAATAGCAACTTCAGGAAGTAGTCAAAAATAAAATTACTATGGTTTCTATGGAAGACAAGTTTGATTTATGCAATATTTCACAGCTTTTATAAACCACTCTTAGCTTAACTTTATAATGCATTTTATTCGTGTCAAGCCATTTTGTTTCTAAAAATTATCTCCATTTAGATCAACCAATGCAACAGGATTTTCCCCTTCCAATAGGCATTACTTAACATGTTTTTGTCATAGCACAGACATGTCAACGTGTATGTAACACACCAACAATGGCTCTGCATCAAATATTAACTGCCGTTGAATCAACATAAAGAGCTTTCAGTGACAAAGTCCGCCTCTAACTGCACTTCCAGAAAAAAAAGAGATTCAATACTACTTCAATACACCGAAAGGTATTTCCCTATTTCCCTATTTTTTTCTCTTTCCCTATGGAGAGGCTCCATTTCTCTCTTCTGGGCAAAGAGAGTCACTGTTCTGGGGGCTTGCTGCCCTCTACCATTCTCTTCCCCAGTCAACTTTTGGCTTCACACATATTTTCCCTCCATGCTCAGCTGTATGCATCTGCCTTCCACAGCACCACTTGCTATGTGCCTCACTTCCTTGAATTCAATCTCCCTCCTTGTGGCTCCCTCTGTTCGCCTGCCTTTTGAGCTCACGTTACTCTCCAGATTTCACTTCATACATACCTAGCATTCCCTTCCTGCCTTCTTTGTCCTTTCATGGGTATTTGTGAGTCTCCTATATTTTAGGATAGCATAAAGTTATATATGCATAATTTCCTCTAAAATAAAATTTATTTTCCATAAGCTACAGGCACTTATCCCATGGAGAGCACTAAAAGAAGGTGGTGATTTTTAAAACAAGCTTAGGAGAGTCTCTGTGATAGTTTTTTCCCCATGAAATTCTTACAGTTAAGTTTTCAAAACTAAAGAAATCTTCCTATTAAGATCTACTACATGAAAAAAGTCTACATAAGATTTAGAGACTTAAGTTGAAGTTTCAGCCACAAGGTCTCCCACATTTACAGAACAAATACATGTTTTATGTGAAGAACAACAAAAATATGCATTCTGTTAAGCACCTCTAAATACCATCACTAATGCTGTGTCATTTACTTTTTTGGATTAAGTATCTTTAGAAGAGTCTACTGAGTTACAAAAGAACTTTAAAAAATAAAAAAGTAAAGGTAATCTTACTTTTTCATCATCATCAGAAAAAGGGGCACCCCCGGGAGTCTTATTTATTGCTTGAGCAACACCAATAATTTCTCCATCACTGTTTCTTATGGGCATGCACAAGAGTGACTTTGTCTTGTATCCAGTCAGTTTGTCAATCTCATCATTAAAGCGTCGATCCTTCAAAAGAAAATAAAGAAGCATTAACATGCATGTCATCCATCTCAGCCCTCTTCAGCCAGCAAAGTACTTTATTTTCTCTATGTCAGGTATAGTATTTTCAGTAGCATTATATTGCTTCTCTTATTACTCCATTATTTATCAGCTGGTTTTACTCAATCATGGTTTTCCACCAGCTCAGCCAGACCCACTACAACGGTACAAAGAAAACAGTTTTCTCAGAGGATCAGTACCAGGTTTACCATTACATTATTGTATTCACTGAACTCCTATATTTATACCTCAATTAGAAGAATGACCTACCTAAAGGATTGCTACCAAAGCAGCTACCAGAAGAACATGGAAAATGAAGACAGATTAAACATATGAGGAAGATAAATATAAGAGAAAGTGTGATAGACTACGTAAGATGCTTTGGGCCTTGACAAAGCACAAGCTCCTTACACTGACAGCTCAGCACCATGACTGTGCCTTCGTTGATGGTTCTGGGGCCATCTGTAAGCAGAAGGTCCTCCACAGCTCCACAACATGAACACAGCTCTTTTCACCAGCCATAGATGATCAGACCTATCTGGCCCATTGCTTTCACACGTTTCAACACAGATAAACTATCAGTGGCTAAAGCTGTGGTCTGGTTCCTGCCAGCCACACATTCACAGGCAGTTTTCAGTTTCTTCAGTCTTACCCAACACTGCTTGCTTCACAATATCTATATACTGCTGCTAATAAACTTTCCTACCAGTGAAGCTGTGGGTGACCACATAGCCCTTGCAGGCACTGGTAAGGGCCTTGAGCTCCTCTGTGCACACACCATAGCTCCTCCAAGGCACACACTAGTGAAAGAGCTGTTTGCAGTTCACCAGACATACCTTTTTATAGGCTGTGTGAAGCACGTAGATGAGGGGGTTTGTGTGAAAGGATAACAAGCTGGGAGTAGTGCACTGCCACCTTGACTGAGAACGCAGAGGAGGAGAATGAGCCACAGATCTGGTATGTACTGATTTCTAGACTAACCCTGGCTGGCAAGTCATGTTTACTCCAGAGTGGCACAAGGTGTCCATGTAGCTGTATATGGCATAGACAGTTGCAGAATTAGTACTTTAATGTAAAATAGGGAACATAAAATCAATTGTGTCATGCTGGTAAGTCTTTATCTGTTTTTCCAGAAGTTTATGCCAGCTCTGTCTGATCCATGATCAAGGTGTGTTTACATACAAGTTGCTCTACTGATCTGTGCTTACCCTTCACTGCCTGGTACCTGCACTAAACAAGAGAGCTTCTGAATTTTCTTGTGCATCATAAATCACAGGTTATGCCACCTTATAACTAGTACATGAGAAATACCAGGACAAATAGCATTTCAGACAGAATGCTATATGAAGTTGTGATACTTCAAATTTGTCTGTCAAGTTGCTATACTCACACTACATAAACCATGAAACAATGACAGATTTCATGGACACTGTCTCACAACATCCAGCTAAACTATTCGAGAGCAGGCTGAGAATGTATGGGCAAAGATCTAAGTAGCCTGGAAGTTCCTAAGATGTATCATACATCAACTACAGTATCTTCATTAATCTGTAGTGCTCTAAGGGGCAAATTTAACAACCCAACTCTCATTAGTGTTAACAGAAAAGAGCAACTGAATCCCCACAATAGATATTTACCCTTAAGCTATACGTGGCAAGCAGCAACCATTCAGTCAAGAACTTTGTAAGCACAATTTATTGTAGTTCTGTTTATTTTCCAGTTTTGCTGGCAAGAATTGTGTCTAATATCACCAACTTTTTGTTGTTACCTATGAAATAATAATACCTAAAAAAATTCTATGTTTTTGTATCCACTTGCATTTAGGGTTTTTTTTTTACAATGTTAATACATGATATGAAGATTTATCTGTTTTAATTAATTCATATAAAAAAAATCTTTAAGTCATGATTTTATAAGCTAACAGTGTAACTCTGTTGATCATAAAGTATATACTTTCTCAAAATATACAGAGCACATACTATGAGCGTGAGACCCCCCACTTACAACAGAATGACAGAAACCAATCACTTACAACCAGATAAAAATGTTTATAACATATCATGTGGAAGAGTAAAGATACTAATTACAAGATGCTCTTTGAAATAACAGCAGCAAGTATTATTATAATTTTTAAGGCAATATATGTTTCAAAGGTTACACATTTGAGTCATGTACACAAGTGCTTGCATCACATTCAAAGACAGCTTCACATTTCAACACAAAATCCAAATCTTTTAAAACTAGAATTTCTTCATATTTGTTGTCAGTCCTGTTCTATGCGGAGTCACAGTGCTGCACACTATCCCCAGTGGTACTAAAGTCTTCATAATAGTACTGCTAATCAATTTTTTTGTGCATTGGGACATTTTAGACCATTCTTTCTTCAGATTTGAAACAGTTTAGTGGCAAATGACATAACACATTTCACACTAAAGCACTAGACTAGTGTCTCACATCTTAGTGAAAATCCAGGTGCTTTAATACCTGTAGAAATTTCAGAATGCTATACATTGAACAAGATGATAAATACCACCTTCAAAAACAATTAGGAGTGCAAAAAATACACAGTGTGACAATATTACATCTTGAGATCAAATTAAATTTGGTCATAGTTTATAAAAAGAAAGCCACCGCTTCACAGAACACTTCTACTGAATGACACCCGGCAAAGACTGCTGTTAGTAATATGACCATACACACATGCTTAGGCTAGGCCATGCTGCCACTTCACATCCATATTCTGTAGATGCTCATGGTTTCTGTCAAGTAGATGGAGACTCTTTTGGGCTCCACTTCTGTTTGTTGCACTTTAAATTTAGTACCTCAAATAAGATTGGTTATGTTGGCTTGTATTCCAACAGGGTACAGACGCTTTGTCAAAGATAAAACCTCAGTGCTCTCTGGAAAACCAAGTACAGAATGTTCCTATTTTTTAAAAAAAAGCTCCCTCACGTGCCAATGTATTTCTCAGCATATAGCTTAGCTAAGACATGGCTCAAGAGAGTATATTGTTTGGGTTTGCAGTTTTTCCTAACCTTCCTCTGTGGGATACACACAACTAGTTACCTCTGGAGAAAGAATACTGCATATACAAACAACTGTTTAAAAGATGTGTTAAATATCTTTTCATATAAAACTTTTCAATGCTTGCTGGAATAAGAGGAGCCTATAGTACTTTTGATCATTAAACACTCTGATCTTTTTCTTAAATACATTAACATTTGTAGAAAGAAAACCACTGAGAGTAAAATTCACATCTTAGCAGAAAATTACTTTTTTGACAGAAATTAAAGGGAACTGAAGTAAATATGGGTCATTTGTTTACATAACAGTGTGCAGAAATCCATTCTCTGGAACAGTACAACTCAAACTGCAGATCGCAAAAATGACTCAAAGCTGAGAATAATAGTGCTAACAGCATCGTTGTTCATCTGGGTAGAGCATAGTCTTCAAAAGCTCTTCTATCAGCCACGGAGGGGACTGCTGCTATTTACTGGCATCAACTCTATTCCTCCAGGGTAAAGGTAGCACTCATGATGCAGACAATAGTTACAGCCAGTTCT
Source organism: Coracias cyanogaster (assembly GCA_033124195.1). Taxonomy (NCBI): domain Eukaryota; kingdom Metazoa; phylum Chordata; class Aves; order Coraciiformes; family Coraciidae; genus Coracias; species Coracias cyanogaster. Next base: position 24,258 of record JAVSBS010012986.1, on the reverse strand, counting down.
GACTCCTCTAACATGAGGAAACTGAGCTGTTCTACAAAAATAAGCACAAGTTTTGTTTTCAAAAGTTTAGACAATATTGGCTGTGAAATAGTGTCCATATTTGTCTCAGATGATGAAAACAGCTCATATAGTCCTTAATCTAAGATAAGATTTGATTGTGATGAGGAAGAGGTAATTCATTAAATCTTTACTGATGCTAAAAACTGACAGATTTTGGGGTTTTTTTTTCCACTACCTATTATTTCTATTTTTATTTCCCTGTTGTGAATTGCAGATGCTATAAAAATAGAGACTGTTCTAGTCATCTCAAAAGACAGGATTTAGAAGTGTTCTAAACTCACTCATCATAAAGATTAACATATACATTTGGCTATTTTATTACTTGTAAGATTTGATACCTTTCAACCACAAGGAATTAATACCAACTGTGTTTTTTATATGCAGTTTATAGTGCTGCCACAGAATATCAAGCTTTTGGTTCTTTTTTATGACACTAATTTGTTTTGTTCTGTTCTAATTCTATGTCCTGGTTTGAGTTAGAACAGAACAATTCTGTTCAGTGATTCCACTCTTTAGCTAAGTCTCTAATTAACTGCACTAACTGAAGTTAACGACATATTTTTGCTGACAGTATCTGGCTTCTAGCAGTGATAATGCTCAATGTTTAGAGTTACTACCAAGGATGGGTATGCTGTCCAAGGTCACTGCTAAATCTTGTGTACCACATTGGGGAGTGCATAAAGCAAGAGGCTGCACCTGTGGGGAGGAGCAAACAGGACAGGTGACCCTAAACTGAGCAAACGGGTATTCCATATACACCATATTCAGTATAAAGCTGAGGGATCACAAGAGTCAAGCTCTCTTCAATGGCCTGCATCCAAGAAGACACTGTTCTGCCTTTGATCTTGATCTGTGTGTTTCTGAATCCAGTTCCAGAATCCAGCTCCTGAATCTGGTTCCTGTTTACCACTGAATCCAGCCTGGGACTTCCTCAGTGCCTGCTCCACAGCATCAGTGGTGACAGTGACATAACTGACATCAGGGGAGTTGAGTTTGATACTGACTTTATCTATATTTGTATATATACATTCCATTTTATTATGTTCATTAAAGAGGTTTTAGTTCTCTGATCCATTAAATCTCCTCCCTTCTTCCCTTTCTCTTCCCCTTTGGGGAGGGAGAGGGGTCAATAGAGAGCATCTGTTATAGGTCTGGTAGACAGTGCTGAAGACCCTAAACCTTGGTATTCTATAACTGCATTAGGAGTTGCTCTTCTTCCTTATACTATTTCTGCCTCTGGAGCATGTTAAACAATCTTTGCTTCCACATAGACCAGACTACTAATATGCAGTCTTTGATAAGGCTTTTGAGATTCCCTTGAATTATTTGTGCCTAACAACTTCTATAGGAGAACCAGAACTACCAGAATGAATGATTTTTTTTAATAATGGCATCAAGGACCCAGAGCTGTCCAATGTTGTAATCTTTCCACATGTTTCTAAACATGTATGTATCAACTTTGATAGAAGCTGAACTGTTCTGCACTGTAGAGAATCCTGCCTAGAAAGATGTGGTTCTTCTACAAGGGAAGAAAGTGAAACGAAGTGCAATTATCATACAGTAGCCTTCACCAATGAATAAATTGAACAATTCCTTCAACTATTTCTTGGTAACATCTCAACCACTATTTAGAATTAGCTATTGTTGCTGAAATGTTGATAATGTGCTTCACATTACTGAAGAGACAGTACCTGCTCTACTACTTTTGTTCAGAGCAAAACAGAGTACATGAGGAAACACTGAAACAACAAGATGCCTTGATTAGTAATATTGTTGTCAATTTACATCTTGTGAGCCTCATAAAAGAAGTAAACCTTCAAGAAGGAGTTTAACTGTAAAAGGACAGCTATTGGACAGACTAGAAATGAGTTGATTCATTTATCTAAATACACTCAATTATGAGATACATTGTCATTTACAGTCCTGGGGCATATGTAGTCATTGTCTTTTCAACGGGCCTCAAAAATCAATACACAAAGTGCTGTTTGATCTGCAGTGGATGGTGGCACACAGGACAAGGACTTGTGAACCTGATTCAATTAGATATGTACAGTACAACTGCCAGTGTTAGGAAGAGATTTAAGGAACTATGAATCCTGTGTTCCTTAACGAAGAACCAGAAACACAGAAGGAATTAGCAATCTGGAAAGTGTTTTTTAAAGTACAGCTCATACCTACTATATTGATTCCCCTTACAAGTGGATTTTGGAAGTTTCTTGTTTCAATCTCTTGCTGGGACTGCTACACTAGGAGAAAGGAAGCACAGGGATCCTGGAGCCATCAGACAGCCTTAGTCCCAGAAGCATGCCATTCAGAGATGAAACAACATGTTTCGGTCTTCCTGCCATCTGATTTCAGATTACCCACTTAGGCTAGGGAACTAGACTACCTTTTGCAGAAGATTATTACATCTCTGGAGCAGAGACTATAGGTATGGTAAGCACAGTATAGGGAAGTTAATGTATTTAGTTGGAAAATATCAATGTTTTTGAGGAAAACCTCAACAAGAACTTGGTAAAATTGAAAATCATCAAGATGTGAAGTTAAACAGTATCCCTAACTTTGTGGAAAAGCAGGTAGGATTTTTAGTTTGGCGAGGAAAGATACGTAAGTGAACCAAAAAAACCCTCAAAACTGTTTATGGCAATATTAACATTGTTGAACCATGCAGTATCCACTTAAGAATTGAATGACTGGATGACCTGCATTATGTCCCAAACCTCTTATCCCTACACCTCCCTTCTTCCATCAGTTAGTTAAAGATCTACATTACAGGATCTAACAGAGATGTTTTGCTGGTTTTAACAGGATCAATAACAACCTCAATGCCCAAGTGTTAACTGTGATGGCTGAGAAGCTCGTACAAAATTTACACCTACCCTTCCTCACAGGGTAGTAACCCTAAGCAAGGGGGCCTATTTAGCAGCCGATAACAAAGCTGCTAAATCAGAGAGAAGCCCTCTGTCTGACTGCAAATATTTTGAGATACAAACTGTATTATCATACATGTTAGGACAGCCTGCAGTGCAACAGGGTCCTCATCTGCACCAGACTTCCCGGTCTTAAGGAGAACTAATGTTGATGATACCAATACAGCACTTGCTTTTACGTTTCTTTCACAATCGAGAACTTAAGAACAGACCAGATGCAAAATACACTTTTGAGTGAGAGACTTCACCATAATTGTAATTGTACTGGCAGTATTTTCATGCAAGAATACTCAAGAATTAAAAGTAAATTCTTCCACTGAATGTTTTAAAAACTTTACTAAAACCAAAAATATTTGGGTTTACTGCTTTGGTTCTATATAATGACGTTTCTAGATGCCAGACATTAAAAACAAACACTGAGGCACTTTTAACTGGAATTTCAGAACTGCCAACAAGGAACAGTTATTCTGTAGGATAAACCTTATCCTCATATCAAGTTACTTATTGATCGTAAACTCTTATTTGAGGAAGCATTACCCTGTAAAATGTGAAATTCAATGTAGTGAAGACACAGAAGATAGCAGGCTTGATTAATCCATCCAAGTGCTGGTATTTCAGCTGCCTGCACAGTGACACTGCAGTTCTAGTTCTTTTTGGACGTTTTTAAAAAGAGTGTCAGTAAAATGAGAACAGACAAACATCTTCATGTTTTTATTCTATATAAAACCAGATTAAGGAACCTGGAACAGCAGTTGTGAGCAGCATGAATTATTAGTGAGCTGGTCTATTCAAATTCACTTTGCTAGGTCCTCTACCTTCATCACATCAGATGAAAACTCAAAATATTGATCATGCTTACAAGCTCTGATCTCATAAGATACTCATTATCTTGATGTACCTGAGGCTCCAGGCAATTTAAATCAGGACCCAACCAAATATTTCCCATCTCGTGTATGTCAAATTCTCCTGACTGACCTTCAAATTCATAAAATTAGTCTGTAAGCCTGATGAGAGCTATACAGGTATTGGGCAAGGACTGAAAGAAGTCAGATCAGCTGTATTATTATACAAGTGGCAAACGTGAAAAATCCATTAGGGCCGAATCCTCTTTTCTTTGATATTAATAGCAAATTGACCATGGATGTGAGGTCACTAAATAAATATCATTGATCATTATTAAATCTGAACAGCCACACTTGGAGGAGGCCTACAAAAAATAATCCATGCTGGCCAGGAAGATGAAGTAAAATCTGACTAAGAAGTCAGTATTTCTATCATTTACTAAAAGAATTAACACATTTAAAAAACCCACCCCTTCTAAAAAAATTCTTGAAAGATGCACTATTACACAGAAGGCCATAGAGAATCCCTGAAACCCCCATGAAACAGTCAAAACAAGTATTGTCTTGTTTTTTCTTACTTAAACCTAAATTTCTTATTTTCTCAAGACATTTGAAGTAATAGAATATGAAGAAATGAAGGCAGTTTTTAAACTTCTGAAGAAAGTTTCACCAACTGCATTTAAGTGTTGATTTTCTGTTCACACATTTTTAGTAAAGGTACAAGTTTTGGTGAGGGGGGTGTGGTTTTGGTTTTTTTTTGAACATAGGATAGCTCTTTGAACTTGGAAAGAAAATATATCCTTTTATATCCTTACCAAAGATAGTACAATTTATGAGTATTATTAGAACTATTTAGAACAGAAAAAGTATAATCCCAAACCAAGTTAGGTAAGAGCCAGATAACAAAATAGAGAATGAAAACTGCCTGAATACATTTCCAGGAATTTAGTCTTCATAACAAATGCATTATTTTCCTTCTGAAAGTCTAAGAAGAAAGAGCTTAATCTAGTGAAATGGACACAGCTGACAGATAGAAGGAAAAACCATTTCTGATTTTTTTATGATTTGAAAAGGCTGCTTCTTAATCACACCACAAGAGGTGTTCAATTAACAGGTCTGGTCTACTACATTTTACAGTTCATTCCAAAGGGTGATTTTTTTCTCTCCTTCAGAAGGGCTCAAGAGAAAAAAGAAACTTGCAGCAAAATTTCAATATACTGTATTACAATTACTGATTGAGTTAACCAAGTTGTAGAAAAATAGGTAATGAGTTGTATGTTTGACAGCATTCTTAACCTGAGTATTACTGTACTGCTAAACTGCACAGGATACACAAATTTAATCTAATATACTTCTGATTGACTTCATAGGAAGCCATCCTTGCAGGAGCCTCTAAATTTACAGAAGAAATTGAAGTTGGAAGAGACCTATTCAATTTCTTAATCATGCTTCCTATAAGCATATAGCACCTAAACTTTTATATAAAACAAAAACAGCAATCCAAAAGGCAGCAAGTTACCTAGATTCAAAGCACAGCATTAAAGCTAAATACAATTTAAAATAATTAAGGCTTTCATTCTGTTCTAGATATTCTTCTTAAAAAAAAAAAAAATCACATATGGTATAAGTTACATTACACATAAACAGGAAATAAACCAAGTAATAAACCACTATAGCAGATATGAGGAAAACCTTGCAGAAAAGAAACCTGCACACAAAAACAAGTAGTAAAGCAATCTCTGAAGACACTTCCATGTTAGGATTGCTGCAACTACTTCTGTCCTCTCTTCCCAAAATCCCTAAAACCCCCAGAGGCTAAGGCAACAGGAGAACAAACTACCAGCATTTACCAGCATCTCAAACCTAATGCTCCCAAGTAAATAAGCACACAGTCCAATTATATAGTAACAGCAATATTTATAAGATAAAATGAATTACAAACAGAAGAATGCGCAGAACGACTCAGACAACTTTCTTCCTTCACTCCCAAAACAATTCTTGAAGTAGCAAACATTGACCCTAAAAAAATTTCTAATTTCCAGACTTAAAGCTAAGTAAGTCCATATACAGCTTGAACTAAAAAAACCAAAACAAACAGCCTTTGAAAAAACAAAAAGGTGTTAATTTGCAATGATGCAATACTAAAGTTTTGTCAAATTTTTTTTCTGTTTTGTTTTTTTTTTCTCCTTTTTTAAACAAATCAGTAGCTTGAGGATTTTTGTTTAGTTTGATTTGTAGGAGGGCATTATATAATTTGTGTCCTTTTCTGACCACTGTCTCATTTATTAGTTAGACAATGGACATAAGTAAAAGCATATGCTGTCTATTTATGACTAGCACAAAGTTAATGGGGAAAAAATAGTATAGGTACTCTTTTTTAGACAGGAATAATTAAGTACAAGCAAGTTTGCAGATATGACTGTCAAACTAATAAGCCTGATTACATTTTATGCTTCATAGCTTGAACTTATCAGCACAGGGAACACAAAAGGTCTCTCTGTAGGACAACATTACCCAAATCAGCCAGATATGGTTGTTTTCTTCCTCTGAAACAAACTCCTGTTAGATCACCAGCAGCACACCAGTAAATCAAGTTGTACCCTTCTGTACTGGGCCCAACTGATGCCCCACTGGGAACCAACCTAGTCCATGTTCTCAGCGCTTTCCAACCTCACTTTGAGTCAGGTCCTACTGCTGATCTCCTAAATATTCATGACAATTTATAAAATATGTACACACAGGGTGGCTTTACAAAGCTCATACTCCTCTTAGCAAAGAGATTAATGAGGCTCCTGGGTGTTTCAACAAAGGTTTGTGTATGTGTTTAAGCCTAGCACCTGCAGGTGAGTACTCAGGTGGCCAACACATAGCATCAAGTGTTACAGAAGCAATAGAATAAGGTTCTTGGCTAATACATTGAAAATACCTTATTATGACAAAGCGGTAGTGTTATTAACTAAGCCACACTCATTTTCGAATGTGCAGTGTAGAGACACAAAGCTCAGGCTGCACACCATTGCTGTTACCTTGTTAATGCGCAGCTGTGCTGAGCCATCAGCTCAAGTTGTTCATATTTCACAGTTTGTCAGTAGGGTTGTTTTGGAAAAGTAAAACAAGTTAACTTGCATAATGATGTATGTATGCTTGTTTACTAACTTTGTTAGTCTACAGAAGAACTACAAAATAGCATACAACTATGAATAACCAAAATGAAGCAGACATTTTTTTTGGAAAATTGAAAACTAATCAAACAGAACAGCAAAATAATTTACTATGTGAAACTACAGCTTTTCTCAGTCTTGTGCTTGTAACGGGATTTGAGCTAAAATTTGAAGGGCCTAAGCCTGTAATACTTTATCATAATCACTGACCTACTCTAATTAAATATATGTATTTTTCTCCTCGCAAGGAAGTCACAGGCCAAAAAGGTACCAGTTTCACACCCATTCCAGAAGGAAGTTTTATGAGTGTCTGAGGAGAAGAAAACCTGAAGATATCTGTCTTCTTCAGACAAGTGGACTGGCTGAGCAATAAACCAGTCAAAGTCTCTCAGCTTAACAAAAGATGGTCTTACAGTGTGGGCAGGGAAACCACAACAACTCCCCAGCAGGCTTTTCCCACTGAAGCTTTGGGCAACCAACAGCCCAGGAGCCTTCTGTAGGAGGAAGAGCTGGGGACCAGGCCTTACAGCCACTCCTCTTGAGAGGCTAAAGGCACCCCAGTACTAAGTACTTGCTCTGTATGACAACTAAGAAAGCTGGTTTTGGTTTGTTTTTTTTTCTTTTTTAATGATTAAAAAAAGGCAAAAAAAAAAAAAAGCCCAACACCAGAATTACCTGTTAATGACTTGAAGTTCTCCATACTTGTATTTGCCTGGCAGCCTGTACCCATCCCAAGCACCTCCTCACACCAGCACTGGAACAATGCAGCACCATATCCTTCAGCACTGATTTTAAATGTGCAAGCCCCACAAAATGGCTGATCATTGCCCAACAACCCCAGTGGAATGTAGAAAAAACTCATTACACATGAGTATGGGCAGATGTCTTCTCATTTCTCTCCTGGTGCAGGGACTTGAAGCAAACCAACCCCATCTAGGCACCCTATGCTCAGCCATATGACCAGCCCACCTGCTGTTCATCTCAAACTGATGAGGAAGCCACTGCAGGCACACCTAGGACAGCAAGCAGGTGCTCTGCATCCATGGAGTAATGGCTGAGCAACTCTGGAGGGCAGACCACTGCCTGGTTGGTGAGGTAACTTTGCCTGCCTCACATGAACATGGAGATGAAAGTGTGCTCCCTCACAATACCTGTGGGCTGTCATCAGTGGCATACACTGTGTTGTGCAGCCCTGTCTGTCCTGGTGATCCACCCGAGCAGCAGCATGGAGACATGAAGCTGTATCTGAGCCCTCAAGCAGCTTTGGACGTGTTGTTCTACTCATCTCTGCCATCTACCAGGAGGCTTCTGCTCCTGGTGGACATCTTCAAGGTGAGAGCGGTTGTTGTGTGTCCCAGGAAGGCCTCACAACATTTTACATGTCAGTCAGATACCGTTCCCTGAGAAGAAGATTTATGAAGCAAGGGAGGTGGCAGGAGGTGAGGAGACATCTTCAGCTGCTGCCCTGGGGGCTCTCTGCTGTGGAGGAGGGTGCTGCCTACTGCAGAGAGATCCCTCTCCCAGACCAGTGCCGCTGTGACATGTTTATCTCTGCTGGGCAGCAGATTCGAGATTAATTACAACATCCCATCACCAATTTACTGACTTCTGCTTAAAATGTCAAGATTTCCTAAATTTTGCATGATGGGCCAGAGTGTCCTTTTGTGGAAAGCATATTAGGGCAGTTTAGTTCTTTACTGTTGCAATTATCTCCTGCAATCCCCATAGTACTTCCTAGTCATGTTCATTGCACAGCAAAAATTGTTTTAATTCATTTCACCGTATTACATAGAATTTAATAAAAATATTGCTTATTCTGCTTGCCAGGTTTCATGCTTTCTGCTCTCTAAAGAGCAACCTCTGTCCTTGTTAAGGGCCAGCATTGAAATGAATATGGCCATTGTTGGTGCCTGCTGCTCAAGTGCTGCTGAATAAAACAGCGCCTAAGTGCTTCCCACTTGCAGGACTGAACCTCCCAGGACCCAGGGTTTTCATGCTTTAACTGTTCTTCAAAACTGAAAGAGACACACTGTTAATATTGATGGTAACAGACAGCTACCCTGTGTAATGAAATGTAGCTCCTGCCTGTTCTTAACCTTTTACACCAAAGGCCCGACCCACAGGGGAGCTGCCAGCCGGAAAGGTTTGCACCTGTGAGCAGGAACTTTGTAGTGCCTCAGAGCTCACCCAGAGGGTGACAACGTCGGTGCCTATAGCTAGGTGTTCAAGGATGTTTAAAATTTACTGTAAAGGGCTCTGTGTGCATTAGCTGCATTACGCTTCGCCTGAGCTGGAAAGAGGTTACAGGAGGGTCCAGAGCAAAGAGAGCTTGATTTGTCTCTTGTTTTGCTTGATTTTAGTTGCAGTAATGCAGTTAAATTTTCTTTCTAAGGACTAAAGCTGTATTGAAAAACCATTCCTGACCATCTTTTATGACACTTTCTTCAACTCACAAAAACCCATGTCTTAGCATGACTCTTTTTTTCTCTTCTCTTTGCTCCACACTTTATTAAAACATCAATCTGGTAAGCCATTTCTTCTTCTGTCTTTTAAAGCTACTTTTTAAATTCCAAATTTAACATGAGATGTATAGAAACTTTATTCAGCTGACATTGGCAAATGGCAGAACTTACTTTTCACCACTTTCTGACGTATGCTTACCACTCAATAAAGAGTAATATTTTTTTTCACTAGTTAGTTAGAAGGACTTAGGATGCTACTAAATTATCTCCCAACTTTTGCACAACTAAAGGTATAACAAGAACCAAACAGTACTTTTGATTTAATATTTTTATTATTTCAATACTGCTGTAAAAGATGGAACAAAATTGAAATAGTTGGTAATTTCAGATAAATATCATAGAAGACCTGAGAGAAGGGATAACATTAAAAAACCCATACCTTTAAACAGGAAAAAAACTTGAATTTTTCTTCTAAGAACTTCAGATGAAGGCTTAATGGCCCCTCTACCTGTGCGCTTAAAATATACTTAATAGTCTTCACATATGACTGCAAAAGCTACAGCTGTGCTCTGTAAAAAGGAACATCCCTGGTCATTTAGGTCCCAAATTTCCTTGCCAGTATGACTGAATTCTTCAAGCACATGTCCTCAATACAGAGTGCATTACTCATATAAGACTAAGCAGTCAGAAATGCTTCCCAAAATTAACATAGGAGAAGATGTAAGGCCTTATTTTAAAACTTACGCTGACTAGGAGTTTGATTTACAAGTCAACTAGATTACCTTCAGGAGAAAGTTTTAGACCAGCTCCAAAATGCAAAGAAACTCTCTATCTCCTTTCCTGTTCTTAAATCTTCTGTAGTACTCATTCTTACAGATCAGATCATATCTTTTACAAACCTGTAAGGTCATCATGTGACTTAGCAATATAATAAATAAAACTTTTAATGTTATGAATGAAATCATGCAACTTTTGAAACAGTCATATATTACTCACCTAAACCTTTCCATAAACCAAGTATTTGTCAATTCCCTGATGCTGTGAACCTCTAAAAAGTTTGTTCAGTCACTGCTGAACTTTACAATGAATTACCATGAGATGTTATATAGTTATTGTTTAGTCTTAAGAGAAGTAAGTATTATGTATTAATACATAATATTAATTCCTGTAAGCAATCAGGTTTTGAAAGTCAGACTCAACAACAGTAGTAATCACCTTTATCATGGAAAAGCCCCAGCTGATTATTTTTCTTTTTTTAGTATTTTTTCTCTTTAGAAATAGAAATGTGTAATTGAAACCTTACACAATCTCTGAGAATTATGCTGCAAGTAATTTACAAATATTTCCTAAATTGATCTGTCTGTGTATGAGCACAGGGGACAGCATGAATGAAGCACATTACAGGACATGGCAGGGTATAAATGTATGTTGAACATGCTGAAGTCCCATTAATGTCAGTAGCAGCTGACAATATGAGCAGGCAACCCAATTCTTACTTGACAATAGATTTCTAACTGGTATTTGATCAGGTTCTGAGAAAATAAAGATGGTTGGACAGTAATAAAACAAATTTCCAAATATTGTAAACTAGCTAACTGATGATATGGAAGTATCTTTACCTCTTTTTAAACAAGTTTGTTAATTTAAAAACCCCTTTACATTAATCTAGAGGTGTTCCTCTGACTTAACACAAGGCCTTTTCTTACCAAATAGGTAGCAACAATGTAGACATTATCTTCAATGGACAAAATGGTGTTCTGCTGTCACCCATTTTTCTCCAGCGCTATGTGTCAGCCTGACAAAGTTTCCTGGTGGTGCTTTTTTTCACTTGACAGTTGATTAAACACTTTCATTATCAGTGGCAATGCTGACAAAAATAATATAATCATATTTATTAATTTTTAAAGTGCTATATTGTGAGCACTACAATGATCTGAAATAGAACAGCTGTCACTCCTTTATGCATGTGTACCTGGGCTTCCATAGGGCTCATTATACTACTAAATTAGAAAGGTCTCCTTTTAATGATGCACAATGGATATATACACCTGCCAGGCAGGAGAATATAAACTGTACTAACTCAGAAACATAATAGAAAGCAGATCACCTTTTTTATTATCAAGCAAAACTTTCATTAAAGTTGCAAGATCTAAAGGGTTTTTTGCACTAGAGTTAAACAGAATTAACTCCACTGAAAGCAGGGAAGACACAACTGATAAAATTACAGGATGAAGTTGGCTTAGAACTTTCCTTTCTACTGCAACTAATGTATTTATGGCTGAAATACACAATTATTTGTGTTATTTATAATATTTTAATCGATTTTGAATAGGAGCCAGACAGAAGTATAATATAAATAGTACCAGGAATGGCAACTGGATGGATTATTTTTCACTTTTCTCTGCTAATGAAACAAATAATAAACTGTTTAAAGTAGCTGAGTTTTTTCACAGGGAAGTGAACAAACACTGAAGAAAAATTAATACAGTTCCTTAGGACTAGAAACAGTCTGCCTTTCCAGTGGTGTTCTCACCTCCAAAAAAAAAGGTGGCTGGAGCTATCCAGATTTAAAAGGAAAGAGAGAGCTCTTTCCCAGCCAAACTCTGATATCTTGTATCTGTTCAGCCATTTGAGACTATCGAGAACATCTTCTACTTGACCTCCAAGAGCAGATATTTTGGAAAGGGTACAGTTTTAGAAGTGAAAGTAATAATAATAATAAAAAAAAATCAGATGGTAAGATAAAGTGTATAATGGAGAAGAGGAAAAATAAAAGAAGAAAGCAAGCAAGCTTATATTTTTTCAAAGCAAAGAAACAAACAAGACTCAATCATTTTACTTTGAACATTACACAGTTTTTACCAAGATCTGTTCATTCCCTTTGAACTTTTTGGGTGGGAAACCTCTGCCAGTCTGGATCTGTGAGTTGCTTAGTATTTTTCACTGCTTGATAAATAAATATTCAGCCCAAAATACATTTACCCTGGCTCTTCCGTATTTTAAACAAAAATAACTGAATCTTCTTTTTCAGGTTTCTTCCTTGTGAGGTTTGCTATAAAGCATCATCAGTTTTTTAATGCTTGTTATTTGTGTTATTTCTATAGAGCAAAATTAGCCATTGGGCAATGGTTATTACTAAAATTCTTAAAGACATACCTCTCCCATCTTCCTAAAGCTTTCCAAGATTCTGATTTAGAAAATCTGTTGCTCTGTAGTTCTTAATTTTCTCAAGAACCTGAAATTGCTCATAGTGTCTCACACTAATGAGCACTAGAAACGGCCCCCAGGACTGAGTGAGGTACATTTCAAGCTAGCAAACTGAACACACTGTTTGTATTTACACACTCGGGCGAAGCCACCTCTCGTTTCTGGTGAAGTCAAAGGGAACTTTTTCCTTGAAGCAGGACTACATTTTCATGATTCACCCTAAAGCTTCTGTAAAAGGTGGGGAAAGTCCTTGTAGGAGAATAGCAGGACTGGTTATATCGCTCCCAGGAATAGGTTTGAAAGCGCATGCCATGTGGGCTGAGTGGGCACAGGCAAAGGTGAAAATATATGCTCTTTTGAAAGCAATGAGCTTATTTCAGCAACGGGCTGGCAGGGAACATTAAGTGAGACAGATTTAAGAATATTGTCATTTGGGCTGTCACGAGCATTTTTTTAAACTTTTCTCAGCCGATTCCAAAATACCTCTTGAAAACGCATGAAGCCGCGTACGGCTCCTACCAATTCCACAAGCACTGCTGTACCGAATTTATGGCCACTTCAGCCCCGTCGGCCACACCGGAGAGGCTTTCCCCTTCGTGGGAGTCCCCTCCCTCCCCGTCAACACCTGCCCCGAGCACACCCGCGGCCGCGACGAGCAACCACCGGGGCCCCGACGGCGGCAGCGGCGGTGGCCCGCGGCAGGGCCGCTCCGGCGGAGACGGAGCCGCGGGGAGGGACACCCCGGGGGCAGGCAGGGCCGGGCAGCGGCAGGCGCCTCCGCGGTTCGGGGGTTAGCCGGGGGCAGCGGATCGCCGGAGCCTGCCCGACTCCTACCTGGTAGGCGTCGGAGATGTTGACCGTCTCTCCGTGCTCCGCCACGTAGCCGATGATGCCCTTGCCCCAGGGCACCTGCACCTCGTTGCTATTCTCGGTGGAGCCGCAGGGCAGCAGCGGGGTGCCGGCGTGCACGTCGAAGAACTTGGAGACCAGGCTCTTCTTGCCGGCGGCAGCCCCCTCCACGAGGAAGAGGGAGCCCCGGTCGGCGTCCACCATGAGGCAGACGAAGATGAGGATCTTGTAGCTGAGGCTAGTGAGGTCCAGGTCGTTGGAGATGTCCTTGACCAGCTCCAGGAAGAACTGGCGCTCGTTGTGCTCCTTGAGGTAGCGCTTGTAGTCCAGGGCGGTGGGGGGGTACTGGGGCAGGCTGACGCGGGACTCCAGCAGAGCGCTGAGGATGTGGGCGGTGGTGGGGGGCAAGGAGCTGGCCTTCCGCAGCAGGGCCCGCCGCCGCACGCTGCTCAGCGGCTCCTGCGCCCGGGCGTGCACATGCTCGTCGTAGGTGAGGTTGACGTGGATGGCCTTGGAGCGGGCGAAGCTCCTCCGCAGCTCCTTCTGAGAAGCTCGCCGCTGCAGCCCCCCGCCGCCGGGGCTGGGACCACCGGGGCCCCCCGCACTGCCCCAGCCGCCGCCGGAGCCGCCGCTGCTCCGCCGTTGCTCCGACGGGCCGGCGGCGGGGGCGGCAGGCTCTTTAGGGAGCGAGTTCTTCCTCTTCAGCCACTTCTCCACCAGCTCCGGGTGCCTCTCTAAGAAACTTTCCACCGCCGCCACGTCGAGGCCGGCGGCGGCGGCAGCAGCCGCCATGGCGCGGGCGGCGGGGACGGCTCAGGCCGCGGGAGCCCCCGCGGAGGCCATGCCCCGCCGCCACCACGTGCTGCCGCCGCCCCGACGGCCGCCTCGGGGGGCTGGGGGCCGCCGGCAGCCCCGGCGAAGGGTCGCCCCTGCCCCTTGCCCGGGGCCTCCTTGGAGGCGCGCCTTCTCCTTGCCCCCTGCTTCCCCCGCGACCTCCGTTTCCTGCCCACCACTCTTTATTACTTGTAGCAGTATTCGTATAATTCTAGGTATTGTTCTGCCCCCCGGCTCTCTGCCCTTCTCGGGTCCCGGCCCGGGCTCTCCGGTGAGCCGGGCAGGCGCTGCCGCCGCGCCTCTGGAGATGCTCCGGGAGCGCTCGGGCAACCCCTTCTGCCAAGTGCTGTCAGCGCTGGCGGCGGCTGCCGCTGCGTAACCCAGCCGGCGGACCACTGAGGAGGGAGGGGAGGAGGAGGCGTGAGCCGAGCGGGGGGGGCAGGCGGGAGGAGGGCGGGCTGCAAGCCCCGCCGCGGCGGGAGGCACCGCCGGCAGCCGCCTCCGCGGGGCTGGGGGCGGGCGGGCGTGCGGAGCGCGGCGCAGGGTGCCCCGGCGGGACGATCCCCAGCAGCGGGGAGCCCGCTGGGGAGCTCTGCGCTGGCGGGCGCTTCACTCGGGAGCGTCTCGGGGACGATGCGGGGGGAGAGGGAGGGTCCTTTTGTCGGTGATGCGTGTGCAGAGAAGGGGCGCTCCCGGCGCGGCTCCCGCCCGCGGTCTGCGGGAGGGGCGGGGGGAGGTAAGGCCAGCACTCCCCTTGGAGGGGTTTAGTTAGAGCTTTATGGGCGCCGCTTCAGTGTTGGAGGACAGTCGGGAAAACTGAGCCCTTTCGGGAAGAGCAACAGAATCCCACTTCTCGCATCCCGAAGTTGAGGCGCCTGCAGCCGCTCCCGTGCGGGGACCCGGCTCTGCCCGGCGCTCACCGTCAGAGCCCCAGCTCCCGCCGGGCGCAGGGTAAGAGGGGCGGAGAGCGGGCTCCTGCCCGCCACTCGCGAAGCCGTCCGGGGCGTTCTGCCCGACACCCGCCTTCCCTCGGGGCCGGGCGCCCCGGGCAGGTCGGCGGGAGCGGCCGCGCCAAGGCGCTCCTGGGTGCCCGCTCCTGTAGCACCGGCTGCCAGACGGAAACCGGCCGCATCCACCGGGGCAGGTTATTTTTATGCACACGTGGAGCACGTTTCATTGCTAAATCGATGCCTACGCATAAGCGATTGAAAAAAAACGGAGTCATGGGTCTTAACACGTGAAAAACGTCTTTCATGCGCTCACCGCAGCCTGAATGAAGGCGGCTTCAGAAATTCATGAATGGGAGTTTGGGTGGCTTGGCAAACACGCGGGCGAATCTTCAACCGAACGAGATTCTGACCTGCCGGGGACTCTGTCATCCGCAGCAGCCCCTCCCGGCGCGGGGGTCCCGGCAGTGCAAGGAGAGGGGGCGACTCTGGGACGCGTGTCAGTAGTGCAGGCTGGGCCGGGGGTGTCAGCTGGGGAGGGAGGAGGGCTGCGTGTGTGTGCCCGAAGGGCTACCGCGTCTCCCGCAGCGGGCGGGGTAACGAGAGGCTCCGTGCAGATGCCGAGGAGCATCAGACAAAGGGTTTCGCCTCCTGATCCGGGTGCCTCGGCTGTTGCGGGCTGGGCAGCAGCTCCTCGGCTGCCCCCGGCCCCACGGCGGGGTTTCACTCTGCTTCCCCCGCTCTTCCCGCTGCGGAGGGCGGCTGCCGCAGAAGGACGGTTCTCCATTGAGAAGCCGCGCCGCCGGCGGCACCCACCCAGCCCCCTTCCCCGGGAGGAGGGCGGGAGGAGGGGGGCGCGCAGGCGCGCCGGGGGCGGCTCCCCGCCAGCAGGCCCCGCCGTTTGGGGCACGGGAGGGAGCCAGCCCGGCCCCGGGCTGTCGCTCCCGGCCGCCGTACCGAGCCTCGGCCGCCGCCGACTTGCCGGCAGGCGCCCGGTTGCGGCACCCGCGGCGAAGGGGCTGCGGGGAGAGCGGCGTGCTGGGCGAGGGGCCGGGCAGCGGCGACGTCGGAGGACGGGCTGTAGGGGATCGTCCCCGAGCTGCCTGCACCGCTAGTGATGCTGGGATCTTTCCATACGGCTAGCTCGGACATGAACTTGCACGCGTGTCTCGGTAAGGGCAGGGGCGACTGAAATACACGTCTTTTCAGCGTTTCTCCCAGCGCGCTGCTGCCGGGGCTGTGAAGCGAAGGGATTTCACGCGTGGCCGCCGGCACAGTCCCTCAGCCCACGCCATGGTCGGCGGAAGCCCCGCTCTCGGGAGGACACAGCCGAGGTGCCCCCCTCGCTCCCCAGGGCATCCGCGCTGCCGGGGCACATCTGGGCACCGCTGCCCGCTGGGCTGCCGCTGCTCCGGCCGCAGCTGCTGGCGCTTGCGTCACGGCGGCGCTGGAAGGGCGCCCGCTCGCCCGGGGCCGCCAATCGCCACTTGCCCTTTCCCGTGACATTGGCGTTTTTGCAACACTGGCACCAACACCCCACTTACACAAAGAAACCGCGTAAGCTGCTGAAGGCGTGTCAGGCACGTACCCCCAGCTCTCAGCAAGGACCTGGCACATCTGGATAGGAGTGAAATAATTGCATGTAAATAATGTTTCCCATCTCGCTACAGGGAGGTTTGGCCTGAGCGCTCACCCAGTGTTTCCTACAATATGGTTACTCTGTAGCAGTTCTGTATGTAAACACTTGAAGCACTTTAGTATTTAGGTATGCCTAGGTATAAACAAGGTCTTTCTGTACCATTTCTTCAGTCTTGTGGCATCTTTAGTTTATTTCCTGGGATTCTATGCATGGGCTTCGATTACAGCAAAAATCTGCATATTGACAATCTCTTACATGGGGGAGTCAAGACTGAAAGACGTAAAACTGCAGTTGTCTCCATTGCATAAAATACATAGTGAAAAATTCACCGTTACACCTTAACTGTAAAGATCTCTGCAGCCTCAAATCTGTGTATGAACTATAAACCTCTCTTTTAGAGATAAAGTATATCAAAGGTATCACAGTGGTTTGTCTGTTCTGTGACTTGTGCAGGCTTTTGACATGCTGTCATAGTAAAGCCTGCTTTAGAAGCCTGGCCTAGTGCGCGTTGGTGGGTGTCAGGAGAAAATTTGGATATGTCTGTGTTCTGGCATACATCAAAGGATACCTCTTTTTGCAGGGTGAGTAAACCAAGTGCACCATACGCCAGGCTGCAGCTTCACGTGTGGGGCTGAGATAGATTAATGGAAGCCTTTCAAGAGAGGGCCAAAAAGGCAAATGGGTTTTGTTGGCACAATGGGATTGTGTTGCCTTCATAGTTCTACAGCCGTGCTGCAGTGAGGTACAGGCAGCTTATATCTGATGCATCTTACGTATGACGCAACTTTAATCAGTGTGGATGCACAGTGCCAACTCAGACAGCGAGGCAGGCTTTAGGCAGTCTCACTTGGTCTCCTCAGGTACAAACATACAGAGATGCCCTAAGAGAATCACAAGGAGAAATGTCAATACATTTCTCAGGTGGAGTGTGTTTCTCTACTCAGAAACACAGTGGCATAGCACTCTTCAAAATGCAATTGAGAAAAGCACTTGGGAAAATTTTTGTCATTGAGGCAGATGCTTTAATTGCCTAAACAGTCAATAGAACAGGTCCTGACTATTAAACTGGAAGGGGAAAGTATCTTATAGCTACAACACAAAAGGAAAAACAAAGCGGGTACTCATCCAGTGGTGTCACAGAACTCTCTACCTGACTCTTGTCTAATCCCTTACTTAAAAGTAGCAGTTAGGCTCTGTGCAGCACTGTAAGACAATCAGCTAAAGCCCTTTTTGGATAAACATTGGAACAATATCGATAAAAATGAGTACCTGGGAACAGATGCTACAGCACATTAATTTTTAAATAATACTCCCTTTTGGGATGACATAAGGAAACCTTGCTTGACTGAAGTATGTTTTAATCTATTATATTTCTGTAAACAGAGAATTAAACTGTACATCGCAATTCAAGTGGTAGAGATTAATGAGGAGGTTTCAGGAGGGGTTTAATCACCTTCATCAATCCTCTACTGTTGGTGAAAATACCAATATCTTTTGGTTGAGCTAGTTATCTCTTGTTCATTCTACATGTTAGAGGATAAGGATATCTTAGTATATTAGTCTCAAATCGAGAAAAAAAAGCAACAGGTCTGAAAAATGACTGGTAGATGATTATGCTTTTTTAATACACAAAGGAACACTAACAACACAATGAGTGGGATTATATTTTTAAACCAAAAAGGTCAGAGGTATCTCCCCAAGATCCTTACAGGCCAACATCACTACTGAAAGGTTACTTGTCCCCTAAAAATATCTGATATTCTTGATATTCCACTTCCATCATCCTTATATAGTGTTCTTATAATTTAAGGTTATGTTTTATTATCTACTGTGTATGGTACTTTCCAGATGATAATGCAGAGGATTTTTTTTTCCAAAAGAAAAGCCTCATTTAGTTGTCAGTGCTAATACTTACAGGCACTTTCTTATTTACATAGCTACAATTGAAGAATAGCTTCAGTGGGTGTTTGAATACCTAGTTGCAGAACTGGGCTTTCAGATCTCCTCATAGATAGGAACAGTATTTATACAGTATACTCCCCAAAGGTCTATGAAATGCATAACACAATATAAATATTAGGACATAGCATCTTAAAATATATCCTTATTTCATTTTGCTAATGCCAGTTCCTAATGAATAATTAGCAGCAAAATACTGAAACTAGTTAAAATTCTTAACACTTTCACTGACATAACAGCTGCTTCAACAATGTTTCATGAAGTTGCTTTTTTCAAGCATGCAATAAGATCAGCTCTTTCATTCTGCTTTTTAATTCCAGAAAAAAAATCATTTTTGTACCAGGAATGCATTTCTTAGGGTTTTCCAAATACTCTGTCAGTGTGTTCTCACTCCAAAAAACGCCTGAAAAAACAAAAAACATAGCAGAATACAAGGCTGGCTCAGCATCATATATTTATGAAAATAACAACAGTCCCAAATCAAAAGTGTGATGCTCCTGAACATAACATGCCTAGAATCCAAGAGGAAAGTGAGTGTAAGTGATATATAATATAAAATGCACAAGGTATACATTGTCTTTGTGTCACTTTAATAAGTTAAATATAATTCCTTTTTGCATCATGGAGAGTTGCAGGTCTTTGCAGCATTTCACATACAACTACTTACTACTTTTAAACTATGTAAGTATCTTTGTAATTCCAGTATGCAGAAGATCCAACTTTAATTTCATACAGTTGTTGAAAATGAGCATCTGTGGATTGACATGAAATTCATCAAGGCTGTTCTCCATTGAAGGGCATTAGAAAAGGGGCTGACAACGGCCGGTTCCTGGAATCTCTTGACAAGTTGAAAACCATTAGTATTTCCTTCCAACCCTGCTAAAAACTGTCTCTCAACGGAAGCTTACTGTTCTATTGAAATACCCAACACTCCTCCAGAGTTGACTCTTCCCATTGTCTAAAGTGGATTTAGATAGCATTTTGCTGGTTTTCTTTTAAAACCTTTTACTAACATCTGTATGATTTATTCACATAATTTTAAATGAGGAAAAAAGTTCATATATACTGACAACGTTTTGTATGAAGTCCCTGTGTAAAGTGAATGTCAGAAAACAGTTCCTAGAAATCACAGTAAAATAAAAAGTCAGCCAATGCTAAGGCACCTTAGTAACCAGAAAACCCCAAGACTGTATTTGTAATTAATAGCTTGATTCAAATAATGTAATTTATATTCAAACAGTATAAATAAAACCAATGAAACCCACACAGAGTTACTTTCCATTTTCAGATGTTCCACTGCAAGACAAGTCATAGCTTACTAGTAGGTGATGGTACTGTAGCGAAATAACTGCAGCACACCTCGATGCCAGTAGAGGGTAGTGACCAGCAAACAAAATCTAAAAACACTCGTTAAGAAACAGAAATGAAAATTTGCCCAAAGCTCTGATAAAGCTATATTGACTATTGATAAATATATTGATAAAATATTGATTATTGATTAAAATTATTTTTCATATACGGAACGAGGATTTCTGTTTCAGATTTATCTGCGTATTGCAAAGTAGACAGTTGTGAGAGTAACTCCCTGTGAGTAAGACTTTCTGTTATACCTCTAAAGAAATAGATTTTTTTTCCATTTATGTCCCCTCCAACGCTGCACCTCATCCACGTCACCTGCTAGTTTTACCTTTGTTCCTGTTTGCATCTGAGTAAGAATCTCCTACAGTTTGTCCTGTTCTACGGCCAAATAAGCCCCATAGATTTGGTCCTGTCTTGTGCTTTCCATCTTTTTCAACTGTATGGCACTGAGAACATGTCTGAATGAATATCTTCTTGCCTTTTTCAACATCATCCATTTTGATCTACTTAAAACATATATTTAAAAAAGGAATTTTGAACAATATTACAGAAAAGTTCACTCATTCGTCACATTTATCATCTCCTTCTACAGTTTCATAAAATATTTCTGCCTTGCATATATAATATAATATAATATAATATAATATAATATAATATAATAAAAATAATGTGTCTCAAAGTCATGAAAATTTGACCCAGACTTAATTGTAAAGGTAAGTTTGGGTAAGACTCTGTTAAGATGCATGCTTTCTTAACATTATCTGCTTGCTGATGGTCATGAATGAAACTTTTTTAAGTTCTCCAATTTACAATTAGGAAAAAGCGCAATAGGTTTTTTGCTGCATGTCTGAGAGGTGCAAAATTACAGAACTTGTTATTCTCATCTTTGGAAGTTGAGGAAGCCTTAAGTTCCTTGATTGCTCTTCTAGAGCTACTTCAGTGGTAAGGAAAATGTCAATGTACTTTTGTCTAGAAGGCCGATTTAAAACACAGCAGCACCTCAGGACTTCCCTGCAGTTGCAGTGCTACCTGTAATGTCTCCAGAATTATAGAATTCAACCCGTCCTTCAGAGCCTGTCAGGATACAATCATGATAAGGGGGATTTCCAGCAGCAATGGCCCAGACAGAGGGGGAAAGGTACCTGTGAGGCTGCCCTTGGGCCCATGTCCACCAGGAATGAAGAAGAGTTGGGCACCTTTAGGCTGTTGGAAGGCACAAAGAGCAGGGCTGTTCTGCTGGTCCCGGTGACACTCAGGCACCCAGCCACCCCTTGCTAGGCCCGGGGAACCACCCGCTGCCACGCTTAGCCTGTCAAAGAGCAGGTGTCATGGAAGCGACATCCAATCGCAGACAGGACAACTCAGCATGTTCTCTCCTGACTGGTGCGCCACAGGCCCAAGGGGCAGGATTAAGCATGGCGCCCTTCTCTCTGGTGGGAGCGGGAGGTGGTGGATGTCGTGCTGTGCCAACGGTCCCAATGGCTGCAGGGAGTGTCATGGTGCCCCAGGCAGTGCCGCCCTCCCTCTGCAGGCACCTTCCCCACCCTGAAACACTAGCTTTTCAATCTGGTGTTGCAGGCCCCTCATGAGTGTACTCTGCAAAGCCAGGAAAAAATGGTGTCAGAGGAGTTGGGAAAAAACAAGTGCAGAGTTTTGTACTGGAGGGGACATCTACTTCCAGCCCTAAAACACTGCTCTTGATGTCTTCAGCCATAGCCTTGCTTTGCTCTAAAGACTTCGCACTGGTGTGCAAAGAAAGAACTTACTAGATTTTCTGAAATACTCCTTTACATGGAACCAAACCAAACCACTATCCAAAGTATGTTCCTCCAAAATTAGAGGATCATTGACCCTTCTACATTACACTCTCAAAAGAGGACACCATTTAACCCCCACACAAATGCTGCTGCCAAGCCACTGCCAGGACTGAGCAGTGCTCAAAATGCTGCCTCTTCCAGATCTTTGGATTGACAGACTTTGCCTCCATGAAACTTTGGTGATATGAACTTGACAATTACATCTCCATGTGTGAAAGAGGGGGGGTTTCTGCGTATTTAATTTGCTTGTGAAAAATAGTAGAAAGAACACGCATACCCCAATCCCCTGATTTCTTCATTTAACCCCATTTTGTAACCAGGAGGTGTTGGTCGAGTGCAGTAAGAACAGCACTCGAACTCTGTAAAGTATCATCTACAATGCTATTTGTTTACAATGCTAACAGAAGAGCATAGATGGTCTCATGTCCCTTTCGTGGGAGGGAGGCCCAGGTGTTGTAGCATTGAGCAGGCCACTGGCCCACACACAGCATGCCACGCAAACCTCCTCCATAGCAGACATTGTCCCCTTTTGGTCTTTCAAGCTTTCATGAGATTTTCATACAAGGAAACAACTCATCATTTCTACAGTCTAAACAGAATAGATGCTCTTCCAAGACCTTCTCTGCTGTTAGGTGAAGGCAAGGCAGGGCAGAAGGTGTAATTGCCAGTACCAAGCAGGAGCTGCCCATAGGCTTCTGTGTAATGACAAGCTGGCTGGGTTATCCCGTGGCCAACGGATTTGTGCACACGTCATAGCCTGAAGGCCAGGCTGTACCTGCAGCACAGCCCAGCACAGCCCCAGTCTGCGCCTGCCCAGCATAACCATACTGTGGGTCACTGACCCCTCAATATGCAATAGTCATGTTGTCCTGAAAGCGGGGTTGTTTATCCAGGGTGCAGTATGCCAATACACACACAGAGCAGAGGTATTTTATTTAGTTCATGTTTGCGCAAAGGTGGCTGCTAGGTGGTAATTCCACAAAGCTAGCACACCAACATCCTGTTCACCAGGGGTTTTTTATACACAGTTTTAATTATTCAGCTTTCTAACACACATGCATTGTTATTCACCTATATGATTGGTTAAAAGGTCCTTGCTTGCTATGTAAATCACTAAACATACTCTGTTCTTTGTTCTTTTGAGGAGGTGGTATAATCTGGGTACATGGTCCATGAGGCAGTGGTCTGATCTCCCCCTGCCGCCTTTAACTTTTACCCAGTTGCTGCAGATTTTCGCTGACTTAATGCTTCTTTTGACACCTTTTGGGGAAGATACTCCTTTTTATCAGTTTTTTAGAGCCCTCCTTCAGAGGCCTAGTTGTTAACTTTTCACAGTTCATTGATAAAAGCTTTGCTATCTCTTAGCTTGTTCTCACCATCAGATCATGTTTCACAAGGCCATGGTAACTCTTTTTACTTTGTTGTCTTCTGATTGGAAAAATTCATTGCCTGCTGTGTATCAGTCATGGCCACTACAACCCTAGGGCACTGACAGCTCTGGGTATTCAGCTGAGGAATTCTTTATTTTTTAATCCAACTATTAAAGATGTGACAAACTTTATAATAGCATTGCGTTATTCACATTTGATTAGCTGTGAGTTTATTTTCCTGCAGATGGCTATTTTCCCTGAATATTTTTGTGTTTGTTTCCCATGACATACATTGAGTTCCCTGGGCCTCTGTATCCTTAGAGTTCACAAGATGCATGTTAACACCCACTCTTGCCTGTATCAGCAAAGGCCTTGAAAAAGGTTTCTTTGTGGAGGTACTCTTTCTTTATGACTCTAGTGCTGTTTCAAAGGCAGTATGTCACCATGTAGTGTAGTGAGTCTCTGGTTGAAGGAGGCCTTTTAAAAATAACTATTGCAGCAGAAGTGAGTATATTAGGAAATACTGACACAGGGTACAAAACTGGGAGGACTGATTAATACACCAGAGGATCATGCTGCCGTCCATCGGGACTCAACAGCCTGAAGAATGGTCTGACAGAAGCACCAAGAAGTTCAACAAGAGGAAGTGCAGGATTCTGCACTTGGGGAGGAACAACCCTATGCACCACTGCATCCTGGGGGGAGACTTACTGAAAGCAGTGTTGGGCTGGTTCAGCTGTCATCCTTTTATGCTGCCATCAGTTGCCTGATCACACAGGCCAATGCTGAACTCAGCAACATCCCCTCAGAAGTCTTCTTTCA
>JAVSBS010012982.1:83593-151216 GCA_033124195.1 Coracias cyanogaster | reverse complement strand
CGCGCCCCGCGGGGAGGCCCCGGCCGCCCGCCCCGCCTCCTGCACCGCCCGCGGAGGGCGGCCGAGGCGGCCGCGGGGCGGTGCAGGGGAGGGCCCGGGCCCGGGATGGCCCCGCAGGTAGGCGAGCGGCGGCCGCCCGGTGGGGAGGGGGCGGCGGGAGGGTTATGTCACCGCCGCGGAGGGGCGAGCCGAGGGCGCGCCCCGGCGCCGCTTGATTGACAGCGGGGCCCGGCCCGCAGCCCATAAAGGCGGCGGCGCGGGGCGCGGGGCCGCGGAGGGACTTGCGACGGCGGCTCGGCAGCGCTCGGCGCTCCGCTCCCTGCTCTCTACCGGCCTCCCCCCCATGCCAGGTGAGGCGCAAGGCGGGCGGGCACGGCCCCTCCTGCGGGCCTAGGGCGGGCGGGTGGCGGCTGCTCGGGCCGCCCGGGCGGAGCTCGCCGGGGCAGCCGTCCCCCCGTGGGCGCTCGGGGTGGAAGAGGAAGGGACCTGCCCCGGGAAAGGGTCTCCGGAGGCGGTGTGCGGAGCCTGCGCCGGGCGCCACCGGCAGCCGCCCCCGCCGCGGCAGCGGGAGCTGCGCCGGGCGGGATGTCGGCGGGGGAAAGCTGGGTTTGAGGGTTTGAGGGGTGGAAGAAGGCGGCTTCCTGCCGTTTGCCAGCGATGGGCTGCAGCGGCCGTACCTCAGGGTGACAGGTAATAGGAGTTCTCTATTCTGAGTTCATCTGAGAAGAAGATCCAGGCGGTAGAAGGTGGCATCCGTGAGCCGGTGCCGGAACGCGCGGAGGTAGCGGTGCTGGAGGGGTGTGTGCGGCCGTACCCAGAGAAACGGGGTCCCAGGGGATGCCGCCTGCTCCCCTCCTTGGGAGTGTAAGCACATCTGGAGGTGCAGTTGTGTGGCTTAATGCATCAGGGCAAAACCGGCATCACGTTAGAAGGCACTTTATCCAGCTGTGGTTGGATGCAGAGGATGGGTAAATGATACGTGTGTGTGTGTGTGTGTATATAGGAAAGAGAGAGGAGTTTGTATGATGGCACTGAAAAGGTACTGAAAAGTACCCCTAGGACTCAGAACCAACATCTGGTGAGGTCCCGTTATCCTACAAGGAATTTCAGCTGAGCGTTGTGCTCCAGGGTAGAGATGCAGATACTAATATGCTGTATCTTGTGTAGTGTCATGTGGTCCCTATGCCAGCTACTGAAATATGGTGGAGAAAATAATAGTGTGTGTTTTCTGTATGCCTTTCCCTTTCTGTTATTAAGGACATTTATATAAAAAGGACTTTTATCTTCCAGAATTTGTCTTCCCTTCACTTAATATAATATTTTACTTCTGACATCAAGAATAACCCCAGAATAAAAATTACAAGAATCAGACAAGATAGAAATGCTGATTTTTATATGTGTAGTTGCTTATATATATAAGTGCTTTTAATGTTGTTTCATGAGGTAGATTGAAATATTTGTAGCTGATAAATATTATTTTCCTGAGACTTACTGCTTTTTGGTTTATTCATAGGAGTTATGCTGCAGAGGAGTGGGCTATTGTGGTTTGCTGTCTTGATAACCCTATGGGTTTCCTCAAATGCTCAGGGTAAGTTTTGACACTTCTTAACTAGATATAGAGTAACTCTCAAAGCTAAAAGTTGGTGTAAAACGTTAGCTTACCTGAGCTACAGTGGGCAAAGTAATCATATAGGATTTTGTTAGAAGTGCCTGGAATAGTAGTTGCTGGGGATATTTTGGTAGATACATCTTACTACTGCTAAATGATTCCCCAATAAGTATCCGAAAATTGCTTTCTTTAGAAATTATTGATCAAAATGTATATAATTTCAGAAATAATTGCTATTATACTTTCCTCTGAAGTGGAAATGTATGGTTAAAGTAACGTAAACAGATTCACTGAGTGGGGTGAACAGTTTAAAACAGAGGTAGCAAAATAGACCTCTACAGACCAAATGTAAGTAGAATGTAAATTGGCAGAGTGCCAGACCCTCATTTACATCTGACTTCTTGGCCTGAATCTTTAAAAAGCAAATCTCTTGCTTCCTGTTGTCATGTGGCCACATGGCTTTTCAGAATTTGATTTTTATTAGCTGACAGTCAAAATATAGAAATTGGCTCACTTCCTTATCTGTTCATATGTATGAAAAGTATTTAATGAATACATTGTTACATGCATCCATGTGTAGGCCTATAGAGGACATACAGCATATACATATATACAAGTGTGGATCATATAGTGCTATAAAATATATAGCCATATGTTTAATTATATAATCAAACATTTATATTTACACACGTAGGAGAGAGCTGGCATGTAAATGAAAATGACAGGTAGAAAATACAATTCACTTGCATGCCAGCAGAAACAGTTCTGTTTGTGGAAGTAGGAAAGTACTGGTTTTACTCTGCTGATCCTTACATCTGTCATGTAATTGCAGTTACTAAGTATAGTGCAGAGTTGTTTCTTATAAGACTTTTTGTAAACACATTGTCACACACTGTTAACTTTTTCAGATGGTGACAAGGAAGAGGAGACTACCTTTGATTTACTTCAAATCAGTAACATAAACCGAAAGACAATTGGAGCAAAATTGTTTCGGGGTCCAGACCCCATGATCCCAGCGTATCGTTTCATTCGATTTGACCATATACCTCCATGTAAACCAGAGAAATTAAAACAAATTGTCAAACTCATACGGCAGAATGAGGGCTTTATCCTTTCTGCCACCCTGAGACAGGACAGGCAATCTAGAGGCACTATCCTTGCTTTAGAGGGTCCTGGCATCAGTGAAAGGCAGTTTGAGATAATTTCCAATGGCCGAGCCAACACCCTGGACCTTATCTATTGGGTGGATGGCTTCCAGAACGTGATTTCCTTGGAAGACGTGGACCTTGCCGACTCACAGTGGAAGAATCTCACCGTGCAAATAACTGGGGAGAACTACAACCTCTATGTTGGCTGTGACCTTATTGACAGCTTCATCCTGGAGGAGCCTTTTTATGAGCATCTGAAAGCAGAGAACAGCAGAATGTATGTGGCGAAAGGGTCCATTCGGGAGAATCATTTCAGGGTAAGTTACCTGCAGAAGCTTGGGGCTCTGGTGGTGTGGAAAAAGTAACTGCAAATAGTTTGAGAAGACGCAATAGGGACAGTTTTGTTCTTCTAACACCTCTTGGATTTGATGGAGTTGATGGTGTTCCCAAGCAGAATTTCCCCAGAGTATGTTTTTCTTTATTGCTGCATCTGCATTATGTGAATTTGGGGTTCTTGAAAGCAAAGGACTCGTAAAGGAAACTCAAGGTCTAGGAAGAGTTTACAAAATCAGTTTATGGGCTTTCCTGTGCAACCATCTACTTTCTTATCCAGATTTAAGAGCTCTAAACATGTTCCATTTTTGTGGTGATTTATGGAATTCTTTTGAAATTTCTTAAGTAACTGTTTTCCCATTGAAATATATCTATTCAGGTCATAAGAGCCTATGAATGTTTTTAAATTTTATTTGGAAAAGGAAAGAAAAAAAATTAATGGAGCTGAAGCATGTGGTGTTCGTCCATTCACTAACAATGTATTTTTATTATTATTATTAAAAAAAAAAAATCTCTTTTGTTCTAAAATGAAGTAATTGCGAAATTTCTATAAAATGAAAATTACTTCACATGTCGTATAGTGATGTGATCTGGCCCAAGTGCTTTAAGGATGGTTTCTTTTCACTCACAGCTGAAATCAAACTTGAACTCATGGCTTCAAAAATTTCAAAAAGCCCTTTCTTTCTCATCCTGTTGTGCCATCTAGTTGTCAGTCAGAGCGTGACATGCTGGAATATGGTTCCACGGGACAACCAGTTTTGGCAGGGGAGCCGGAAGTTCTTGCCAACAGCCTCTCCATTCCTGCCTCCATGACTAGGTTTCTCCATCAGCTGTGCTCATGGAAGTAGTTCTGGAACTGTACTGTTAAGCGAGTCACTGAAATAATTCAGTTTTGAAGTAATTTTTTTGCTTCTTTTAGTTTTTTTAAGAGAAACAGGTGCCAATCGGTTTTATTATGTTGTTGCAGGGTAGTGTCACATGATTGAGGAGGCAGCAAAGTATGCTGCATGGGAATGACTGGCGAAGGATGGAAGTGTGATGGGGGCAGGAACTTCAAAAGTTGGCTTTGACCTCATGCTGAATGTATTGTAGAACTACAGTCTAAAATGCACTATGCAAATGGAGATTTGAGCTCATAGCTGATTAATAACTTTTATTAGCACTTATTTCAGAATATACCTAATTTTGTTCTTATAGTATTGAAATTGTATATAACAAAATTATAAACATAGTGGGTTTTTTCAGCGTGTGTCAGGTTTAATGCCTTGTAGATTGTTTATTGTTTATTTACTTATGGCTGAATCCAGTCAGTAGCATGGAAATGAGAAAGATCAGTTATCAGTTGCTCTCAAATTCCTCTAACTGATTTAATTTGTTTTTTCTTATTATTATTGCAGGGTCTTTTGCAAAATATTCAGTTAATTTTTGATACTTCAATAGAGGATGTTCTGCGTAAAAAAGGATGCCAGAGAAGCCAGTCAAGTAAGGCTTTTTTAACTCATTAATACCATTCAGTTGACTTTGAAAATGAGAAATGTCAATGGTGATGTATCATTCTAAAACCCTGCAACAGATCCCTTTGAAATGAAAAAGTGAGTTGCCTTCTGGTGCTTCTAGGAACATATTTTTTTATCTGTCTTGAGATACCATTGCTATTCTCCAGCCTCCTATTTTAGTTCTCATTGCTTAGATTTATAACTCTGAGTTGGGAGGAAAGCTATGAAGTAAGAAATTTGATAGAAACAGAAGGAAAAATATGTATGTTTTCAAATATCTACATTCTTCAATGAAATGTCTGTGAGTCTTTGAGGACAAGACTGGTAATGTTGCTTCTGAATTCTACTCCTGACTCTCAATGGGTCCATTAACAAGTCTGCAAGTTTTAAAGGCACTGAATTCCTCGACAATGTTTGTTGACTGAGAGAGGCTCTGGCTTTGAATACCAAAGCACTGCTAATCAAAACAACTTAGGGGAAATAAGAAAAAATCCAAAGAGGTACAGAAGGCATGTATGTGACAGGCTGACATGTGTTCTTGTTAGTCTAGTTCATGCTGACCTCACCAGGAGAGGAGCCCTCTGTGTGTGGGAATATATTGGATTCATCATGAACGAGTTATGAAAATTTGTCAAGTATGTGCTAAGATTTTTGTACTGAAGCTCACGGGAGGTGCTGGCTATTCTTCTTTCCAGTGTTTGTAACTGGCAAGAGCTCAGTCAAGAATCAGAGAGAACTGAGTCTGTCAGAAGGAATGTGGTGCATGCACAAGGCAGTTAGGTCTTTGGGGTTTTATTTTTAACTCCAGCTATCTGAAATGCCATTATTTCTGTTACTTCACTACAATATATGACATAGAGCAAATCAGTTAAGCAGACTGTACTCACTTTCCTCCTTGTTTATGCAAAACCCAGAAATTAAGCAGTAGCAAGCCTTGATTTCTTCAAAGGGGACCAGAGTATTGAGAATGAATATTCTCTATGAAATACATAAATATGTATGTGTGTGTAAATATATATGTATGGATATACCTATATAGGGGTGTGTGTGTATGTATATATGTATGTGTATATGTACATATATATATGCACAGAAAAAATTAACTGGGCTTATTAGTCTGTTGATAAAGGATATCAGTTGGTTATTTCATATGTTCCAGAGATGTGCCCTGGTGCAAGACCTCAGACACAAGTGTAACAATGTGTTAGAGATGAGTCACATGGGCTAGAGCGAAAGTGGTAGGAGATGGCACAGGCAAGAAGACATGCCCTCATTTGTTGGTTGTCATCTTGCCCAGCAAAGCTGTTTCCTGTACTCAGAAACTACTGATTACTAGTTTGCAGATTTGTTAGTGGAAGGAAATGCTTTTGAGGAGCAGAACTACAGTTGGGAAATAGAATGTGTATTTAGGTCTCATTGTAATCTGAATAAAAGATAAGGATATTTCAGGAAGAATGCGTTTCAGCTATCCTTCTTCATCTACCAGTGGAAACAAAATAGCCAGATGTCAAGGTAGAACCTTGAGGACACATTCAGCAGTCAGAGGCAGAACAGTCTCAGTTAAGAGGATGGCATCCCTAGATGTAGGTGGATTGAACCAGCAAAACCAATGAAAGACAGTGTCTAGGAATCTTTTATATTGTTATTGTTTGGTTACCATGAAGAGAAATAGTGTGACCAAATGTTTTGAAGTATCAGAGTAGAAAGGGATGTTGCTGTACCTCTACTATGAGGAGGAGGCCAATGGGAGCCTAAAGGGATAATTGAGTTCAGCATGCTGATAGATATCTTAGGGGGAATTCTTATATCCCTCAGCTGTTGCAGATATAACCAACACGTAATATTTTCTTAATGCGTTTTTTAATCACATCTGCCAACTACTAAATTTTCAGATCCAATAAATTATACAGATTTTTTTATATTAGCCTTTCTGGGAAGTATTTAGCAAATAGTTCAATTCACAGTATTTTTACTTTTATATTGCAACACCAACTACAAGATGGAAGTTACTTGTGCAACAACAGAAGAGGGCTAATAGCACACTGTGGCTTGCGGCATCAAAATTACTTGAGAGGCTTGTTACATGGATGGCTGCTTTTCTGGCATTGCCTATCCAGCTTAATTACCACAGCTAAAAAGCGGTGGGTGATATGTTACTGACCACAAGGGACATATTTTCCCATTTTGGTATCTCACTTGTTCAGCTGAGATACAGGCATTAAGATGCCATATTTGTGTGAGTGTCCCGTATGGCTGATGTTACCAGTGAAGTGCCCTCACCTCTGAGAACACAAAAAGCCTGATGTTTTTTCAGAGACAGGACTGTATTTTCCAACTGTATCTTTAATCCCAGTATGAGAATGTGAGGTATGGTGAAATGGAGGCTTGGGATTGCTGTTGGGTTGAGAGTAGGAAGTTGTATCTGTAGCGTGGTGGCTGCAGATACTTTAGGCAGGATTTATACACAGTGCTGTGTAGAAGAGATGACGAAAACACACTCAAGTAAGCACATCAATAAAATCCCTTCTTCAGCTAGATCAACAGAATGACATTTGCATATGTGAAAGGATGCACATTTTTCTCTTCTGGTTTCTCAGTTTAAAGGTAATCATGTGGTCCTTAGGAAATTAGCAGGAAGCCAGCAGCAGAGAACTGATTTTCCAGTGATCCCCAGGCATCTTCTTTCAGTCACTGCCAAGTACCAGTAGGAAGTGTGAATTTAGTTTTTCTAACATAGTTTTGGTTCATGTTTCCTGCTGAGATTGCAGCTTTATTAATGTCCTCAGAATGTTCCGGTCAAGGCACACTCCATGTTGGCTTGAAAAATATGAAAGTAATGACTTGAGAAGTGCTATGGGGGAATCTGAGAAACCTAGTGTTTCAGTGCGGTAGGAAAATTGCATTCTTTCCAGGAAATCAAAAAGCAGCTGAAATAAACAGTTATGACACAGAGAGTTCTGATCAGCTATGTGGTATATTGGTTTTCTCCCATCCTGTAAGTGAAGCTGGACAAATGACTTCATCTCTGGAATACTGTGAACAGTTTTTTGGAGATTTGGCTAGTGACAGATACTTCATAGCTAAGTTAAAAGCATATCAAGCCAATCATTTTAAGTATGATTGAGAAGAAATTATTTGACATTACCTTATGGATTGATTGTTTGTTCTTTAATTTTAGCCTTCTAAATGAATGAAGAATATTATGCTTTTATTTTCATTGATTTAAACATTTAAATGTAACACTTTTTGTTGTACAGTCCAGCATCAAATCAAGCCCTGAAGTGTTACCACCTTCTCTGACTTGTCAACACTGAGTGGTATTGGGGTATTTTGAAGCACATGTTTTACAGCACACATTCCTGTGACTATTTCTTCTTTTTAAATTGCTATATCCTTTGATTCTCATTTCTTTGGTAACCTTGTCTGGTAAACAAATCTTTACTGAGAGACAGGGCAGTATGGACTTCTGTATAGCTGATACCAAATTTGAACGTACCTGATACCAAATTTGAGTGTACCGTGGAGTCCTTAGAGAAGGCTTCCATGGAATTCATAAGATATTTACCTGGTGGAGATTTAAATGCTTGACAGAACAGACTGTTTATTTAGTTGTCTACGTTCTTTTTTTGTTAATTACTGATGATGCTTTCTATTATATTTTTTCAAGAATTTTCTATAGACAGGGAAGTCTTTTAAACTGATTAGAACATGTCCAGTTCTCCCTATATAATGTCTGGAAAGTTCTGTTCTAATTACAATCTCTGTGATGGAGGACTGTTTGGAGTGACAAATAAAATATTCAGCTTGATCTTAGCTTGACCTCCATTTCACTTCAGAATAAAACTATCATTATAACAGCTTCTTTGCATTTAACACCAGGCAATGCAACATAGAGCAGCCCAGAGTCTGTCATCAATTGCATAATGGTCTGTATTTGATCCAAGTAGCCATGGAACTTATGGACAGAACAAAGACAATTACTTTCTGCAAGGAAACTTTCTCCTGCCTTTTTCTTTGTTCCAGAAAATGTAATAGGTCATGAAAAAATTTGAAACCTTTTATGGCTCTGAGTGGATAAAATGGGTTTGCTTTTTTGATACTGTGTCCTTTTGTTACACCGCCTTCATAAATTAATGTGTTGCAGTGCCAACAATGTTTTAAAGTGCAGGGCATGTGAGACACAGCTTGGCTCTTAATTTTGAAAAGGGAAAGCCTATAATTGGAACCAGCTGACATCTAACCCCTCTCTTTTATTCATGGGTATAATCTGGCATGAAGCTGTGCCAAAATAGATGTGTTTAAACCCTACCCATGGGCACCAATGTGTGATTTCAGCAGGAATCTGTAATCTGTGGAAGAACTTTGTATATGCCACTTTTCTCTTTCCCTTTCTTGCTACCAGCCGAAGTGAACACCATAAATGAGAGCACTGAAATCCTTCACTTGAGCCCTGCTGTCACAACTGAGTACGTGGGTGAGAAACCAGAGAAGAAGGCTGAGTTCTGTGACCGCTCCTGTGAAGAGCTGGGAACAATGTTCACGGAGCTCACTGGCCTGCGCATCGTGGTGAACAACTTAGCTGATAACCTCCAAAAAGTGGTAAGTACCTGTAAGTTTGAAGAACTGAAAGAGGTCTGCTTTGCTGTGTTCTTTCCTTCTTTGTTTTACACCAGAGGCAGTTAATAGAGATTTCTGTATGTACATGTGTATACCCATTGGTATATCTACGTAAGGTAGAGATGACCTACACTTTCAAAGTGACAGGTTAGGTAGTTCTTGAGTATAACACTAATGAAGGTTTGGTTTTCACAGGCTGGGTTTAAAAGAGCACACATACATGCACTCATACACAGAGGAAATCGATCCTCTTAAAAGTTATAGCAGGTTTTGGAATGGAAAGCTAACAAACCCCACCTTGCCTGTGTACTGTTAAAGCATTGTTACCATGCTTATACCACATCAGCAAGTGACTACACAGGGTACCTAAACTGTATGTAAATGTATGGGATTTTCATAGTTCGGGTATGATGGTGACATTTTACTGAAGTCTGCCCTTCTTCTTGTTCTGAATCATTTTATTTTTTCTGGAAGAAGTTCATTACAATACCATGTGTCTCAGGACTAAATTCTTTGCATGTAGAGATGAGCTGTACTAGAGAAAAGCAAAACGGCTAGGAACAAATTTCTCATAATATTCTGTGACAGCATTTGTGCTAATATCTGAAGGATTGCTATGTACATAAATATGTAAAAAGCCACACTTTTCTTAAAACAGAAGAATGAAATCTAGTAGTCTCTGTTTTGCATATTTAAAATAGTTTTTTTACAAGGTACACAATTTGTTTTCATTTACTTCATCTTCTAGTCTGAAGAGAACCAAATTATGTGGGAATTGATTGGGCCTAACAAAACACTAAAGAACCAGTCGGTTTGCTGGCAAGATGGCCGTGTCTTTGCAGATAATGAAAGCTGGATTGTAGATAGCTGCACCAAGTGTACCTGCCAGGTAAGGTTTTGGAAACATTCTTCTCTGCAGAAATGGATTGTGGGTTTAATCCAGCCCAAATGTCCAGGTCAGGTCACATTTACTCAGTTTGGCGTAGACTTACTGATATTTATAAAGAGTGGTCCCCATGTCCATGACAGAACAAATAAAATAATTTCTACACATGAAACTTCCCCAGATGCCCAACTTATTTGCCTCTCTATGTAAGCATAAGTCCATACGTTGATTTCTTTGCCTGTAGGATTCTAAAATTGTGTGCCATCAAATCACCTGCCCAGCAGTCTCCTGTGCTGATCCATCTTTTGTTGAAGGCGAATGCTGTCCAGTCTGTTCTCACTGTGAGTATATAGCAGAGAAAGATACTCTTTAGTGATGTTTAAAATTACTAGTGTGTTGGAAAGCTCAAAACAAGTAAGACTTAAAGGCAGATAAGATCAAATATAAAACTTTAATGTATACAAAGATCATATGGAGTAACTTGGCTACTTGAAGTTACCTTCTGGATGAGTTGGTCTCTCTTTGGTGACTATCTTGGTTGCTTAGAAGGTAAGCTGATAGCTTGTCTACCTAAGTTGAACACTAAAGGTTAGATGCATTCTCCTCCCCAGTCATGTTTTCCAAGGCTGGACATTCTGACTTCTGTTGGTTTGCAATAGCACTGTGCACTATTATTTCTCTTCCATACTGCCTGGCTAAAACAGACTAACGTAGATTAGGATGTCTTGTCTCCTTGCAGAGGATGTTTAAATTCTACATCAAAAGTTTCATGATGTTTGATGCAATATTTATTAAGAGTGCAAGTTATTTTTCCTCTCTGTTACTGTCATTCTATTACTCTGTTTTATTTCTCATCTTTCATGTATCCCCTTTCAGTGTAATGTTTCACTTATGAACATTGACAACCTGTTCCATGTTTAAGACAGCATTGCAGGCTGTGAACTAGACTTTGTGACAATAGTTTTAATAATTTCAGTGATTAAGTCACTTCAGTGTAGGTTCAGTACATGTAACTGTGTACTAGACAATTCTGATGGAGAACAAAATGGTTGCTTATATGTTCTAAATGGAAGTGCATTGGAATATCCTCAGAAGTTTTTTGGCTATTCAGAGCCTAGAGCATATTCTTGTGCTCTTGATCGTGTTCACTGTTATGTTGTGTTCAGAGGTGGGGCCGCATCTCATCCAACTGACCTGTATCGGAAGTCAAAGGCAGTTGGGACTCAAGTGTTTGGCTCAGTACCTTCTAGAGATAAGATGTTCTTCTTCTTCCAGAGGTCAGTGCCTTGTGCAAACATACTGCATGCAAGTTCCTGAAGATCCAGGATTCATATCTGGGCTAACCTCTCATTACATTAAACCATAATTCCCTAACTTCAATGGCAAAAAGAGAGATCTCAAGGACAGAGTATCTGTTCTACAGAAAAAGAAGTGAAAAATCTCTTAAATAGTATAGTAGAGTGGCTTTCAATGCTAACCACTTTTTCTTACCTCTTGCTCTGCAGCTGATGACAGTGAGGAAGGCTGGTCACCATGGTCAGACTGGACAAAGTGCTCAGTTACCTGTGGATCTGGGACTCAGATGCGAGGAAGGTCATGTGATGTCACCAGGAGTGCTTGTACAGGTCCACACATCCAGACAAGGATGTGTAGCTTTAAGAAATGCGACCATCGCAGTAAGTAATAAAATTTCACCCTTTTTTAAAGTTTCTTTGGACATTTCTAAACAAGAACAAGCTTAGTCTGGATTTTCTATGATGCTCACTAGTCAGGACAGTATGTATTTGGACACTCATATATCCATAATTAAAGTAGCTATCATTAGATTCTTTGTCTCCCCCATTTCAAATATTTCTCCTTTTCATGACATTTTAATTGGGATGTGCATTCTGGGCTCAGGTATGTTACACAAAAGGATAGTGGGTGATCTTTTCTTTAACATTATGAACTGGAGTCTCTTGTTTGAAGTTGGTTTGGAGACAGCACTCGGTTCATAATCATAGTACATGGGGCCACGTGTTGATTTGCCATTCATTCTTGATTATTGTCCCATTCCATTAGCTTAGTAGCATTTAGGAATGCAGTAATCATAGAAGGCTTTTGCTAAGTGTCAAATTGCTTTTATATTTAAGGCACTTAGAAGGATTGTACTCTGTCTCCAGAACTGTAGTTAACACTATTGCAGGTAGCTGCTGTATCCAGGCTACAGTAATACCTAAGGCTATCACTGAAGCTGCTAGATGTCCAAATACGCATTTTTAAAAAGTATTTGTTTCATTGGAACAAGTTATTTTTAACTAAAGTGTTTACAATTCATGTGACTCATATATTGGTCACTGAGTTTCTTAAGAAAGCTGTAGCTGAATGCCTGAGCTGACATGCTGGACTTTGTAAGTGACAGCAGTAGGAAAGAGCTGGGATATTTGTCAAATGTAGTGAGAGGCTTATTAGAAGGTTAACTTGACATGTGAGTTTGCATTACTGCTGCATATGGGCTATTTAATTGAATTTTACTCTTCTCTGACAGTACGTCAGGATGGTGGCTGGAGTCACTGGTCCCCCTGGTCTTCCTGTTCCGTTACCTGTGGAGTAGGAAATATCACCCGCATCCGCCTCTGCAATTCCCCTATCCCCCAGATGGGTGGGAAAAACTGTGTGGGAAATGGACGTGAAACAGAGAAGTGTGAGAAGGTTCCGTGTCCAGGTATGCCTGTGGTCTTGAATCCAAGGTGATGCAATAATACTCCAGCTGAATTTTTTTCTCTTTATTCAAATCTAAATTACAGTGAATTTCTATGATGGAAAATATAATTTGTAGTTTAGGGGTGAAATAACACACAAGGGTGCTTTTAAAATGAAGACAACAATTGGAAGTTTTGTAAACCTCCCAAGCTATGATTTGACTTTAAACATCAAGGGTTTGAGGGATTTTCATTTTATAACTTAGTGATTTATCTCTACATATGAACACTTTCTATCTAAAAGGAACCTGATACTGTACATGTTAGGAATTTACACACAGTCCCCCAATAGCCAGGTTTCTTTGAAAGTCTACATACATATTTTACACATTTAACATATTTAGTTGTTATGATAATTTGTTCTTTCTCATCTACACTTTTTAACCTTTTTAGAGACTATTCATTCCACTCACTTGCACTTTCCACTCATATTTTTCCTCATTATTTTCCCTTTGTATGTCTTTATTCATTCCATCCTCTGTTCAGTCTTTCCTTTCGACTTAGGGGACATAATTTTGAAACTGATGTCAAGCTTCTAACCCAATAGTACTTAAATAGCTCTACACACATCTGTTTTTTATCTACCTGTGCATATGAAGTTAGTGAAAAGGTTATGTATTTAAGAACCTATACCATTGCCCTGATGTGTTTTTTGCAGTACCAAGAGCAGACACAGAGTTTGGTTCAAAGATGTTTGTATTTCAAGAAAATGATTGATTGATGAGAACAGGATCAGTAGAGTTATACGAATAGAAAATGTGCAGAAGAATCATTGAAATAAGTTATTCACACTAAGTCAAGCAACACTTTTGGATATATGCTGATGAACAGATTACGAAACAAGAATAATAGCTGCAACCTTACTGAGCCTACTGTTGCCATAAAAAAAGTCACACAGCTCAGGTTTGGCTCAGCAGAGGTTTGTGTCCTGCTTGCTGTACAAAGTTAAAGCTTAGTAGGAAGCTTTGAAGGCACCGTACTTGTTCTGATCAGCTTAAATTGAAAAATGCCATTGTTTTGAATTATTGGCCAAAAAATGCCTGTAAAGTGGTTGGATATTTTTTTTGTTTGCATCTGAAATATTGCTCTCTCAGTGTAAGGCTTTGCCAGTATCTTTCTTCCTATGCGTGTAGTGAGAAACTGCTGCCAGTCAGGGATCTGAAGAAATGGTTGTTGTTACTGGCACCAAATATTGTCCCCAGTATATTGCCTGTGATGATTTTCTCTTCTCTTGCATATCCTAGTGAATGGCCGGTGGGGTCCTTGGTCTCCATGGTCTGCCTGTACTGTTACCTGTGGAGGAGGGCTTCGCGAGAGGTCTCGCCTCTGTAACAGTCCAGAGCCACAGTATGGAGGAAAGCCATGTGTGGGAGATACCAAGCAACATGATATGTGCAATAAAAAGGATTGTCCAATTGGTTGGTATTTAGTCATTTGTTATTGAGCCTGAGTAATTGTTACTGCTGTTATTTCTTTAAGGGATAATTACGAATTGACACTACAGAAATCTACTAATTATACTTTTGTTTCAGGAAAGCACATTTAACCATTTTAGGTGCTGTTTAGATCAGTGGAATTTTCTATATGTTCTTAATACTGACTTATCTTGAACAAGAATACATTTCTTAAACAGGGTATCAATATGCTGTACTATATTAAACTGGATGTAGCCATCTGTAATATTTTTATATTAAATCAGTAGTATATTAAATACATTTAATAACCCTAATTTTAAGGGGTTTTATAAGACTCTGTTATATCAGAGGTCATTTAAGCTAATGAACAAGGAATATCTGTTTCTTAAATGAAACTTTAGGATCCTTTTATCCTCCTCATTTAATTTACACTTTTATGTATCTTTACCAGATGGGTGTTTATCAAATCCTTGCTTTCCTGGAGCAGAATGCAACAGTTACCCAGATGGGTCTTGGTCATGTGGGCCATGTCCAGCAGGTTACCTTGGCAATGGTACTGTCTGTGAGGATCTTGATGAGGTATTGACTTTGTTTCCATTAATATCAAGAAATCCCTGTGAAATTTTTGTTGTTTGGGAATTATGTAGCCCTCTAATTGTTTGGGTTTTTTTTCTTTATTTCTTTTTCTGTAGTGTATAGCTGTGTCAGATGTTTGCTTTAAGGTGAATCAGGTCCATCGCTGTGTTAACACAAATCCAGGATTCCACTGCTTGCCATGTCCTCCACGCTATAAAGGAAGTCAGCCCTATGGGGTAGGGCTGGAAGTTGCCAAGACAGAGAAGCAAGTAAGTGATGTCAAAGATAATTTAATGGATTTGAAACTGAGTGATTCTCACCTGCAGATATCCGTGAATTGAAGCATGTGATAAACTTGGGTACAGAACAAAGATAACCTGAAACAGATAACTGCTGTTCCAGGTATTTTTGGTTTGAGTAACAAAACACTGAATTTGGGTTCGTTTATTGTTTTTTTTTTTAAGGGTTTTATTTTCTCTAGCCATCTGCACTGTGGCATCAAATGAATGTAAAATGGCAGGAGCAAGTATTCCACTGCTTTGCATTCATTTCTCTCAGGTGTATATATACACCTACTCT
The DNA here is from genome assembly GCA_033124195.1 of Coracias cyanogaster. Classification (NCBI taxonomy): domain Eukaryota; kingdom Metazoa; phylum Chordata; class Aves; order Coraciiformes; family Coraciidae; genus Coracias; species Coracias cyanogaster. Next base: position 135,816 of record JAVSBS010012982.1, on the reverse strand, counting down.
AGGGACTGGAAACTGAAGAATCAGGGTTGCTCTCTCCATAAATAAAATACTGTTAGTGTGGATGTGATCAGACATATGTCTGAAGTTCTCACTCCCGAAATTCTGTTGGACTAACACCTATCAGTGCTGAAGGACAGAAGGAAATGAAAGCGATATTGAAGACTATGGTTTGATAGACAAGACAAAACCATTAAAAGGGATGTCTTCTCCCTGTTGCCGTTAATCAATCTGTGGTTCGTTCAACATATGAAGGAAGTCTAAATGTAAACGATCTCTGTAAGATTCTCAGACAGTCACTGAAAATAGGCAAAATGGTAAGAAAGACATAACAATAACTTACTTGAGGGGTATGTGGAAAGTTATTAGGGTCTCTGATTTAAGAAAATAAGATAGCCTTTGCCTACTGACAGGCAGAACACTAAAGGAAAGAGGTGAGTACAGTCTACTTTCTATTGTAGTAAACTTCTAGGCATTAATGACATCTGGAAGGAAGCAATTAGCATTCTGAAAATGTTAATCACTTTACTTGCTTGTTGAATGATGTCCAGTTTTTCCTGTGGCTTGTTTTATTTATTTCCATTGAACACATTGTCTGGAATTGTGAACTGACAGCAGTATGACTTACTAACCACAATTAAAACAAAGTTCCTGTCTTTAGGCATCTGAATAACTGGCCTGATTTTGACAAAGTTGAGACGTACACATCTGTCGGTGAATATCATCAGATTTCAGTGAGTATGCTCTATCTGTTACAGGTCTGTGAACCTGAGAATCCGTGCAAGGACAAGACACACAGCTGCCATAAGTCTGCAGAGTGCATCTATCTGGGCCATTTCAGTGATCCTATGTACAAATGTGAATGTAGGACAGGTTATGCTGGTGATGGACGCATCTGTGGTGAGGATTCAGATTTGGATGGCTGGCCTAATAATAACTTGGTCTGTGCTGCTAATGCAACATACCATTGTGTGAAGGTAAGTAAAAAAGGTTGATAAAATGCCATGCCTTAACCAAATTTTCTTTTTTTTTCCTTGTGGTGAATTACACTTTTCAGCATCAAGCTGGCAGTTGCTTTCATTAAGCTTTGATTGTTACAGCATGCTCATTTTCTAGGAGATGCTGTGAAATGTGTATTCACTTCAACACTAGATCCAGTAAGGGATTCTCAAAAGGAAATCCAGGGTCTCCTGCTTTGGATTTCTTCATACACAGAATGTTGGGATGCTTGTGGGTAGAGTTATATCACACTGAGGAGGAGCTGCCTAAAGCACAGGTGTGGAGCACACAGCTAGTGAGAATGAAACAGGAATCTCTGGATGCAAGTATGTATGAAACCTAAGCTGCAAGGCTTGTAGCAAGACACTAACAGCCACATAAGGTCTACAGTTCTAAATCTGTTCTTAAACTACCCCTTCTTTGTAAAGAGTTAAGCAGACGACACTCTGTGAAAACTGGAAGTCAGAGCCTGAGATAATTTTTGGCAATAGGAACCCAAGAGGCATAGATATGAGTAATTAAACAGAGTTCTTCTTACTGCAGAAGCTGAGTGAGAGAGGATAGGAGATTGCACATATTTTACCATTCAGAGATGTGGAGTCCCAGCTCTTACCCTTCTGAGGAGAATGACCTGCCTGCCACCATTTGCTCAAGAGATGTCAAGGGCTTGTTCTCCACTCTTTCTGCTGTGGCTGTGCCGTTGCAGTGAAAAATGAAACATTACTACACCAAGGAGAAAATAAGCATAAAGGAGCCTAAAAATGGTGATTGTAGGTTTAACAGTGGGCGCCTACCATGGTATGTCCCCTGTGACTTGGTTCTGTGCTCATCTGAAGCACACTGTTAAGTCCTCCTTGGATTAATGGCCTGAGGTTCCTTCCAGTGGATATTACTTAAAAATGGTGAGCCTGCTTGGATGTCTAATTCTGATGAAGGGGCACTGCTATGCAAAACCAGGCTGAAAGTTGTTCCAGGTCCACTAGTTTAACAATTACCCAAGTAGCTGAGGGGTGAAGGCACACCCTAACAGGTGATTCCTTGAATCCCAGTTCTGAGTGGTGGCATCACTGTTGGCTGAATGACAGTCACAATACAGAGGGGCATACACTGTTTGCTGCACCAAATAAAGCAACTGAGTTAACATGAGTTTTATCTGAGCAGAAGGCATAAGCAAGTGCTCAGTTTTAAACATCTACCCTTGGGAGTGCTGACAACACTGGATTACGTACATGCTTGCACTAGGGCAGATGCTCAAGTATTTTGCTGAATCAATCATGGCTACAAAGGCAGTGCTTTCTCTTCTGAAGTTTTTAGATTCCCACCCCCTCCCGCCCCCCCCCGACCTGAAACATGGTTTCTGGTTTCTCCTTTACCATGTTAAAGTGGTGTGCTTCTAAATTCACATGAAGTTCTAGCACAGTAACTTCTGCTTAAAAAGTAAGGAAAGAAATGCAGACATTGAGTTCTAGACCACCAGAGTAGTTAAAAAAACCCAAATACAAATGAAGAGACTAGGAAAGTTGAGAGAATCAGAAGTCACTCAAGCGTAATCCACCTGGAGTTGTAAATCTGGGCTTTATCAGTAGAAGAGTTTCGGACATTAATAGAAATTTGAGCCTCAAATATTGATCTATGTTACCATAGCTGTTGTCTATTCATTGTGAGCCCAGCCAATTCAGCAATTGCAGCTCATATATTCTTTTTCAGCTCCTGTCATCAGAATCTGCAACATGTTGACTCAAGATACAGTGCAAATGCTTAGTTTTCATTAAAACCCCAAGATGCTGAACCCATGTAGAAATAACTGTTTCCAAAGGTTGATTCATGATTTCTATAAAGTATGTGTTGATCTAATAGACACAAGTACTTTAAGGGGATACCCCTCCCCACAAAAAAACCAACCAAACAAAAATTTAAAACATATCAGATCTTTTCTGATCCTCATATTCAGTATGAAGTATCCTAGCTGACTAATTTGGTTTTAAAAAAGCAAACCAAAGCTTCTTTGCTTGAGTTGATAATGATTAAAAATTAGCTTCCTGTATAAGCAAAGCTATATGAACAAATCAAGTAGTTGTAAATAATAAAACCAAAATCGTAGCAATAGCTTTTAGCATAAATTTCTTTTTCATTCATGTGAAAGTAGCATTTTTGTTAAGATTATCATACCAGCACACACCTTTGTCAACAGGCAAACCAAAGAAGCCTAGTTTCCAGTGGGTTTGTGCCTCAAGGCTGAATTCCCAGGTGGAAGGCAAGATGTCTAATAAGTCCTCCTTCTAATATCTACTAAGAGACTTTTAGAGTGCACTGGTAGGTTCTCTCTATGCTGTTACCTTTTTTGCAAAGTTTATAGGAACTTGCTACTCATGAGGCTTCCACCTTACGACTTGATTGGTATGAAACTCGACTCAAATCTGTAGAGAATACAGACAAAAGAACATATAGATACAAACTTGCAAAGTGATTAGACAAGCTTTGATTGTTTTCTTTCATTGTTTAAAAATATTTTTTTTCTGTCACTGATAATCAGTGTTGAGTTAGACAATCAAGGCTGTTCACAGTTGTTTGTTAAAAAACATGCTGTAAAAAAATTTGGAGTTGCATTGGAGTTTTTATCACAAATTTTCTGGTTCCCTTTTTCTTAAATTATCTATGCTATTAGAATCACTGAGATAGAAAACAGGGTGAGGAATATTACTATAATACTCATTTTCTTAGGGTATGTGTTACAAAAAAGATATTTCTGCACGACTGGCAAACTCAGTTTTGGTCTGAGGTAGATATGGAATGTGAGGAAAAAGTAAGAATAATAGTGGGGTTTTATAGATGTATTTATTCTTAGGCTGTGGTTGAATTGCAATCCATTTTTAGCTGATGTTAGTATTTTTAAAGGGAATACATATTAAAAGTTTGGCAAACTATTTAACTTCTTATTTTTTCAATGTAACCTAAGACTTACTAATTTAAAATAGTCATTCTTTACAAAGCCATGATACAAAATAAAGAGATACACTTGCCTTTTACTTTAAAAGCCATGGGAGCATGGGAGTGCAAAGGTACCATTTTGCAGAACAGTAAAAAGGCACATTTTTCAAAACCCTTTCATAAAGTGTTCCCCTTTATTGCTGTGTACTGCTTCATTCCAGTAATTTTCCACATGAACAACTATTTCTAAAGACCATCTCCTGGCTTATATTTTTTTTTTTTTTTTTTTTCTGGCAACCAAACCCAGTCATCTTATATGGAATCTTCAAACATACTTCATGAGTTGTCTATAAAAAGTTGATGTAAGAGTGCATGTGTGTGCATGTGGTGGGTTTGTTCTCAGATGGTTTCATCTAAAATTTAGTGGAAACATCTCTTTAACAGAAGGAGAGCTGGGAAACTGAATCATTTGCAGATGCATTTCACTTATGTTACAATATGAAAGCAGCAAATGAACTACTATCTTTGGCAGCATACAAACAGGCAGTTTAAAAATTTTGTGACTGATTGTTCTTGTTTTATAGTCTCCGGTGTACCATATCTATTCCTCTGCCCAGGCAAGTCATTCTGACTTAATGTAAACATAATGTACTGATTATTTCTTTTGGCCAGGATAACTGCCCCCTTCTGCCTAACTCTGGCCAAGAAGACTTTGATAAAGATGGCAAAGGAGATGCCTGTGATGAGGATGATGACAATGATGGTGTTGAAGATGACAAAGTAAGATGCATTTCTGTGTCTTCAGTACATTTGACCTAAACATCTGGTTTTAAGGAAAACCGTTACAATAGATGAGAGTTTTATTGTTCAGACCTTCAGCTGAATTATTCTGCACTACCATCTCTGAACCATCTCTGTTGCAGAGTAAAGCTGTATTGGGTCAAAGGAGAGTAGCACTGTGCAGAGCAAATAGCCTGGGGAACTAAATATGCTGAGTTGTATTCTCCACATCACTTCTGGGTTCAGTTGTGTGCATGATAACTGTTTAATGGAAAGCTGTATTGAAGTTTTTATTTTGTAATGTGAGAATGATAGGTCCATTGTATTTGAAAAGCTGACAAATATATCTGAGGTATGTTGGAAACAAGCTGTGATGAATAATAACTATAAACACAGCCCGCACCAAGGGGAAACGACAGGAGGAAAGTACCTGGCCTGGTTCATCCTTTCCTCTTTTAGATCTGTTCACAAGACCGAAGCTGATTTATCTGCGGAGCTTAAAAGATAGGTGGTTAGTCTAAACCTGTTCTCATACATTCAGCAAAAGGACAGAGGCACCTCCAGGGTGGGCTTCACCCTGCCTTCTCTGAACACGTTTAGATGAGTGATTTGGTTTTAGGAATTTACTGTTCCTTTTTTTTTTTTTAATGTTTCAAGTAAAGAATAATTTGATAAAATAATATGATTTAGTGCATATATTTGAAAAATTGTAGCCAAAAGTGGTATTATGAGAAGTATAAAATTTTTACATCCCTCTATATCTTGTACTTGAGTATATGCATTGTATTTCCATGGAAATTAAAATATTGCGCTAAAAAAAAATTGTTTCCTAGTAAATGTTTTTTGCTTGAGCAGAGGAGATATAGTTTAAATTTTTTTTTTTTTTTTTCCATTTATGGTTCCTTCAGATTCCATGATGCATGACTCCTGCTTCTCTGGTTTGGTTCCATTCTTATTTGGTTTCTACACTGAGTACTTCCTTGTGTCTGTGCAAAAGTCCATGTGTAATTTGGGGAAGTGTGAAACATAAGTTTTTTTTCTTCTGGCAGACTTTCAAATTAGGGACTAAACTGAAATGAATTTTTCAAAGTTCCACTAAAAGGAATGGTCTCAGGGAAAAAAATATTTTGGGTCATCAAGAATACTAAATTTTAACTCTGCTTTTTGAAACTTCTTACATTATTATATCATATGTAGTATAACACAATCCACAAAAAAGTCAATCCTGGTTTAAATTGAAAAATCAAAATATGTTGTTTAGAAGTAGGAATATTGTTGTTAGTTTGTTTCAAAAACACTAGAGTAACAATTCCATTTTTTTCCAAAAGAATATAATAGGCAGCTGAAGCTGGCCTGGCTTTTTTCAACGCGTTCTGATTTTTTTTAAACACATGTACAAGTGATATATTTTTGTTGAAATACCTGAGTATAGATCCAATTTAAAGTACCTCTTGCTCTCCTAGTGAGATATGGAACACATTTTGCATGCCATGTACAAAAAGACAAAACCAGACAGTGAGCCAGGCTGTCCAGATGCTGTCCTGTTACCATCAAGATCTTCAGTGTTGGTAGAGCTTGACACAGAGTAAATAATGGATTAATATTTTGAATTTTGTTCTCTGCCCAGGATGAACAGGAAGAGTTACCACTTCATAGTGTGCTCTCATGTGTTGTGATTTATATTCTCGAATGTTCTATTTCTTCTTACTAGGACAATTGCCCACTTCTGTTCAACCCTCGACAGTTTGATTATGACAAGGATGAAGTTGGTGACCGCTGTGATAATTGCCCCTATGTGCACAACCCTGCTCAGATTGACACAGATAATAATGGGGAGGGTGACTCATGTGCTGTGGATATTGATGGAGATGGTATGTTTTCAGTTTTGAGAATTAAATGCTGTTCCACAAGTAAGATGGGCTAACTGCTTTTATATGTGGGGTCTAGTACTCAAAAGTTGGGTCTGGCACTCTAAAATTCAGGAGAGGAGAGAAAATTGAGGTTCATCTGTCCTGTGTTGTATGGTTGTCCATAAAATCCCTAAACGACTACAGTGAATATTATTGAAGAATAAATCACAGCAGGTCTTTTATCAGTGTAATCTTTAAAAAAATTCCGAAGTAATCAGGGTCTAATTTAACACTTCTGTTGACTTTTTTTTTCCCCTTTTTAGGGAGGGAAAAAAACATCAGAACATCTGTGTGGTTAAGACAATATGTGCAGGAAATTAATCTGCTTCCCTATGAATGTAATGCAAAGCCCACAGTAATCCAAATACACATTCTGTGTGTGTGTGTTAAAGTACTATTAAAGATATTTATTTCATCTACTAGTACATGCCTATGTGACCCAGATTTGGTCAGAATTAGGGAGGGGAAAAAGCACTTAATTGTCTTTAAAAAATCATATCCCTGCAGCATTTCAAATTTGTGAGAATACAGAAGTACTAGAAGTTGAAGAAATCTAGTTTTGGATTTCCTTCAGTAACACTTTAAACTTTTGGGTCCTTGTCTGGCTTGAACTTCTGAATATTTTGAAGTCCTCTGATACTTCTTATCATCAGCTTCTTAGTAGTACTCATGGTAGTTCTGCATTTGAAGAAAAATGCAATCATATGTTACTGGCTGAAAGATTATGCAAATATCAAGAGATTATGTAATGTAGAAAAGGGTCCTTGTATCCATTCCAGACAGATGTGCCAATGTCTCTTGATTTTTTTTTTTTTTTTTTTCTTTCAACATACTATAACTTTGAAGGAAATTGTTGGTTGCATAGTAAAATCTCATGAAGAAGAGTAGTTTCTTTTGAAAATTTGGCACACTGTACAATAAATGATGCACATGTTCTGGTAAAATTAAATTATTTAGTGATGAGGCAGCTGAACATTAATGCAGTTGTTCCTATACAAAACTCTTCAGAAATTCCACTGTGATATAGCTGTGCATTCTATGGAGTGTGGGAAGAAAAGCTGAATCAAATTATTTAAAAAGAAAAATACTCCAAAATATCTGTTATGCTATGAAAAATGGCTGAATTCTTAAAACATAATCAACCCTTACTCTAGCAAAATTCTTTAGGAAAATACATGTAGAAGATTTTATTGTAGCAGGAAGAGTGGAATTCGTACCATAATTTTTCTTCGTAATATTAGTCTATTCACTATTTAGTGTTGTAGCAATCAGAAAGCCTATGAACCCCTGAAGAACCTTGCTTCTTTACTGGTGACTCCTACAGTCTCTGCCTGTCTGTGTTTAATGCTCTATCATTCTGATTTCTTCAATCTTTTGTTTTTTTTCCTCATAGACATTTTTAATGAACGAGATAATTGTCCTTACGTCTATAACACAGACCAGAGTGATACAGATGGTGATGGAGTTGGTGATCAGTGTGATAATTGTCCATTGATGCATAATCCAGACCAGGTAAATGTTAGAGACAGTTTCCTTAATGGTAATGAGAAGAGCAGAGAAAGAACACAGGAATTTCTATCAGTCCCTGATTACTGTAGAGCTGAACAGGTGGATCTATATTGCTCAATTTCATATGTCACGTGGTCAGATGAAGGAGAAGTAGAGTGGTGATGCCTTTAATCCATCTTCAGGCCTTTGAACTGTTTTCTTCCCCCATGGAAAGTGAGAACAGCTTCAGGGCTGCATTTGATACGCCTGAGTTTGTTGGTCCATGTGTAGATAAATAACATCAAGTATACAGCAGCAATCAGAAAATGTGCTGCCCAAACTAATGCTCCCCTGTGATCTCTAGAACAAGAGCAATGAAGACTGTGGCCAAAGACCTGCTCTGGAAGTGTCCTGAGGACCAGATCTTATTCACCAATAGCAGAATAAGTAGTCATACTAGAGTTTGAAGCTATGTTTCTGTTTTAAGCACACTTGTCATCATGATACCACTTGTCTCCAGAGAACTCTTTGAAGAGAAGTGTTGAGAAATTAATTACCAGGCTATCTGTACTTTAGTAACCATAATAAATTTACTTTTTTTTAACAGACTGATGCAGATAATGACCTTGTTGGTGACCAGTGTGACAACAATGAGGACATAGATGAAGATGGTCACCAGAACAACCAGGATAACTGCCCTTACATCCCCAATGCTAACCAGGCTGACCACGATAAAGATGGTAAAGGAGATGCCTGTGATCCTGATGATGACAATGATGGTGTTCCAGATGACAGGGACAATTGTCGCCTCAGATACAACCCTGAGCAGGAGGACTCTGATGGTAAGAACAATATCATATGAATTTCATTTAGTTCTTAGTATCCAATTCTGATCTTGAGTATTAATATCTGAGGAAGAGAAAGGCTTCAGATCAAACTGAGCTGCTTTTGACATTTGAGACACCATGGGCTTCAGTGGAACTGAGTAGACCAGTTTGTTCCAGGGTTAGAGCATTAGGAAGCCTCTTTGACAGGAGCTCAAAGACTCACATACTTATTTATAGAAGAATACCTTTAAAAACTTTTAAGAAAAAAACATCTTTTGGTTTTTATACTTCTGATTTTTACTTTGAATTGAAATATTAAAAACACGGGAAAATATTTCAAATAGCTTGAATTTGAAATGTCTTTTAAAATGAAAAATAAGCTGCTTTCTTTTCAAAACAAGTTATTTTCTGCAGATTAAAATGGAAAAAAAATAGGGCTTTCTACTCTTACTTTGAAAAACACACTATTTCTCCAGATTTTTAAGTCTAAAATTCTTTTTAATTTTAAACTAATTTTGTAAAAATTATTTCTGAGCGGCTTTTCTTAAATTTGCTTTAAATTTGTCTTGGTGTACATATCATGGCTTAAAAAATGGCTACATAATTGTTCTTTTCTTCAGTTCTGTGGTAAAATGTTGCTGGTCACTCTCAAATAGTCTTTCTGTGTGCTTGGCAGTATTTAAGGAATGAAATTATGAAAGTTTCACAATCATAAATGTAATTTAGAAAACATTTTATGAGCCTTTGAAAACCACTTTAATATATCTACAAGTAATGGCCCTTACAGTAAATATAGGTGAGCAATTTCTGTTCTGGATTATACAGCTTGCTGGAGTTATTCTGTGGTTATCATGGTGAAATTGAAAGCAGAATTTAGGACCTACACAGTATGCTTTCATGTACACTTAGAAAAAATTCTGAGCCCTGACTGATTTCCTGATAAGACAGCTGCTGGCAGTAGGAAATTTCTGGTTCATAGTCAGTAGTAGTTCTTAAATGGCTTAACCCTTCACTCCAATCATATATTTGGAGTATCTTTGTTCTTGCCAATCTCTGGCATAGCCCCTTAATTTCAGAAATATTCCAGAATAACAGTGCCGCAGAACTGGGATAGTTTGTTGTAGTTGTCTGTCACTTGGATCTTGCAAGGGAGACTACATTTAAGGAGTAAGGATTCATTAAAAGTGTTAAAAAGAAAAAGAAAAAAAGGGAATGGGGAATAGCAATGATCCAGTTCATTCAACATTGACCTGCTACTAGGTGCTTCACAGACAAAGGGGAAGCTACATTACTATGCCTAACCAGCACAACAAATATGAAGTATTCTAAGTATGAAGCTTTCAGAGAGAAAGCAGAATGAGTTTAAAGCAACAGCGAAAAAAAGTAGTCAGAGAAACATCTGATGAAGCATCTAATATCTCAAAGACCTTCTGCTGTTCAAATACATGGTAAAATAGTATTCTGCACCCTGGCGATCAGCCATGGAGAACTCCAAATCCCAGCCAGCTGCATTCTCCTGCATCTGTTTGTCTTAGTACTTACTGGAGAAAAGAGAATGAATTTCTAATTCTATTCCCTTTGCCAACATCGAAAAGGTAATTCTTGTGTCACAGGAGAGTATAATTATTCACTGAGAGTCCTGCTGATCTTCCTTTGGTACTGAGCTGCTGCTGACAACATTGATTCCCTGTCAAGGAAAGTTAGGAAGTGTTTGTTTACCCAGCCACGTCCAACAGCTCTTTCCAGGGCCTCATCTTTATACGCTGCAGCTCACAGTTTTGAGAGCGTGGGAGCATCTTTTGGCTTTATTTATTGCTTTTCCAAGATTTCTGTTGGACCTGCTGCTAATGACAGCGATCAGCTGGATAAACATTTTTCTGAAGCACTACATTTTCTAATAACAAGTATGTGTGCATATTTTCCTGCAATACCATCCACACTTTCTTTTCACATAGAGGTGACATTTCTGCAATATGAAGCACCTTTGATGGATTGTTGCTGAAGGAATCTTGAGACAGAAAAAGAGTCTGAGAAAAACTTTAACATCTTCAATAGCATATAAAGATTTAGTAACGTACAGGAAGATTGAGGTTTTAGTGCTATTGTTTGAATTCATTTACACTGCACATATTAAAACGTGGCATTGTATCCACATCTGGGACAAATCAAACTGAAAATGTAATACAAGCATTAGTGAATTACATCGACATAGCAGACTTCCAACTTCCCACCCTGATTCTAAAGCAGACTAGGGCCAGATTGATCACTGTTATAAACCACTGACAGGACAGTTTCATTAACAGACTAGAGCCAAAATTGTTAAGTTGATTACTTCTTCCAGTCATTACCAGCAACATTTCAAATAGACTTTCAGAGAATGAAGCCTTCTTTGGAGTCATTTGGAGTGTTCTTTGAGAAACAAGAAAACAACATGCTCATATGTAGCATAAATTGCTTCCATCGGTGGGAGAGCTGTTAGGAAGGCTGGATAATTGCTAACAATTGCATTTCCTTATTTGTGTTGCTTATAGGTGATGGCAGAGGTGATATTTGCAAAGATGACTTTGACAATGACAATGTCCCGGATATTTATGATGTATGCCCTGAAAATAATGCCATCAGTGAAACTGATTTCAGAAAGTTCCAGATGGTCCCCCTGGACCCCAAGGGAACAGCTCAGATTGATCCCAACTGGGTTATTCGCCACCAAGGCAAAGAACTGGTTCAGACTGCCAACTCTGATCCTGGAATAGCTGTAGGTAAGTATCAGATGTCAGTCATAGTATTTGGAAAAGTAACCAGTGATGTGATAAGGAAAGGGGGTGGAAAAAGTGGATAAACACACGATTTTGGTGCTGCAAGGTTTGGACTGACGCACAGGAACAGCGTATACGCCCAATTTAAAAACAGCTCGTTGTTTGCCTTTGACCATTCATCTCATCACTGACTGTAACACACTTAAAACACCTAGTTGAAGAACTTGATACTATAGTGCCTGCTGTCTTCAATGCCCCTTGTGAACACCTTATTTCTCTCCAGAGGCCTCCATATGATAGGTAGGCAAGTATAATCCTTCTCTTCTACAGGTAAGGAAACTTGAAAAGATAGTCTGTAACTCCTGGCAAAACTCAGGATAGAGCTGGGACTTTTGAGTGTGGACGGCGAGACCTTGCACTGTAACTCTATGCTTTGTCTCTTTTATCCTCTCCCAGGCTACGATGAGTTCAGCTCTGTTGACTTCAGTGGAACGTTCTATGTTAATACAGACCGTGATGATGACTATGCTGGCTTTGTCTTTGGCTATCAGTCCAGCAGTCGTTTTTATGTTCTGATGTGGAAGCAGGTCACTCAGACCTACTGGGAAGACAAACCCACCAGGGCTTATGGCTATTCTGGTGTGTCGCTCAAAGTAGTCAATTCAACAACTGGTGCTGGTGAACACTTGAGAAATGCCCTCTGGCACACAGGAAACACCCCTGGACAGGTGAGAAATTTAAAACTTCAGCCCAGTGATGCATAGCTAATACTTTTAAAAGAAGGGAGGTACCTCAAAAAGAATTTCCTCTCATACCTCAAATTTTGCAGACATTTACCAGCTTTTCTTAAATTCTCATATTACTGGTGTCAATAATAACAACACTTTCATTGTTTTTCAAAGAAAATATTACACATTAAAAAAATTATAAATGGAAAAAATTGTATAGAAGGGAAGACGTGGTGTGGCCTAAAGAAAAAGGAGCTAAAGGTCTGTTATCCACAAATCCTTTGTGACCTCTGTATTGACACTTGCTTCTTCTCCATTCCAGCTTGTTTGAATTATATGTGGTTTAGAGCTCAGTAACCAGTGACAGCCAAGGAGGAAAAAAAATGAGAGAAAAACTGCTGCTGTTCCAAACAGGCCCTAGCCATGGAAGACACTTGTGCATTTTGGAAATGAATTAAGTGGGGCTTCACATGTGGATAGGAATTTCACACTTTGGAGCTCCATGCAGTAGAAGGACCTTGATTGAGTGCAAGATATTTCAAGGAGCAGGCCACAGGCAGTAACATCTGTACAAGCTACAGTCCCTCTCCTTTGCTGGAAGCACTCATACAGATAGGAAAAGTAGCATTGACTCTGGCAGCGTGTATGTGTGCACAGGGGCAGGACTTTCTGAGGGGAGTCAGATTTGGTGCTGTGATGGTCTTCAGTGACTCCAGCTATGAAACTACAGATGAGTAACTGATCAATTTAAGATTGAAATTTTAATTACCCTCATCCTATAAAAGAGGTCTGCTGATCATACCATCAAATGTTAAACATGATTTTTGGTTTCATACTGTGCAGCAAATAAGCTTTGGCTGCATGTACAGTTACTACAACGGATGTACAGTTGCTGGAGCACAGTCTGTTTCTAATAAGGCATTTGTATTCCTACTGTAGGTGCGTACTTTGTGGCATGATCCCAAGAACATTGGCTGGAAAGATTATACTGCTTACAGGTGGCATTTGATTCATAGGCCTAAAACGGGATTAATAAAGTAAGAAATGTTTCTGCACCTCTATATTTTCTAGTAGCAAAACTTTTTGTCTCTTGATACAAGAGCTATGTTATCAGGTTTTTGTTAGTTCTAATAATGATGATATTTTTGTGACAGTTTGTTCCAATATTTTGGGGACATTTTCTTATCTTTAGAATAAGTTATTTTCTTTTTCAGATGCTTTTAATTTAGTCCGGATAGTTCAATATTTACATCAGCTAAAAATTCTTTAATTAAATAATAAAAAAAATGAAGTTCTTTCTCAATAGCTCTTCTGTAAAGGAACCAAAAATTCCTGAGCAAAACTCAAAGCAAAATTAGAACACAAGATTCCTCCCCAGCCTCTGGAATTTGAATGAATGAAATTAATTAGAAACATCAGAATTGCCACAGGGAAGTAGGCCAATGACCTGTCTACTTCAGCATCCTGTCTCCCATAGTGGCTTATGCAGGGTACTGCAGAAGTAGCCATGAGCACGTCTGTAGTGCACACAAGGAACTGTGGCATATGACTTTCCTTAGAGCCCAGCTGTTTATCTGATGTTCCAAAGAACGAGCATTAACTGTCCATGTCAATTTTATCTTCTCCTAACTATTGTAACTCTATAGGTTGTCTTTCATGGGGCAGAGTCTGACTTTACCTCTTAAGGTCTTGTCAGTGCTTATGAGTTTCATTTGGCTGTGAAGGACAATGGGTAGACAAATTCAGATAGACTAAGTTACCAAGTTATCTATTCCTTGGAAAGAAGAGTTTTTCTGCATCAAAGCACTGCAGTGCAAAGCATGACTGATAACAGGTCAAAAGGGAACCTGAGTTTTTCATTCATGTTGCTATTGCCTGTATCTTCCTTTGCAAAATCTACTTACTGTCAGACAAAGCATGTTTCAGCTGATGTCCCATTAGATTGATTTAGCATGATGAGTTATATGGTCCTGGGCATTAAATTCCTTCATTCTTTAGGGTGTTTTTATAGAAAATAAATAAAATAAAATATTTCACTAATACTGTCATGAAACCGTTTTATTTGTAGAGAAATAGCAATTTAGGATTAACAGGATTATGATCTGCATAACTTTTTTTGGTGAGATGAATTAAACTCCTCCCATATGTTTTGGGCTCTTGAAATTTTGAGAACTATGTTAGATAGGGTTACATGAACCTTTAATTCTTTTTGCTGTTCTTTTTACCATCCATTAAATACTGTATTCAGGGAGCAGTATCATATTTGTCTTTAGGCGCTTTTCAGAAAATAAGTCAAGGTAGAGCAAGTGCTGGGCATGCATTTCTGCCTAAGTAGAAATCTGTCCCCAGCCCTTGAGTTACCGGAAGTTGCTCAAGTTTCTTCATCGTCATGTGAAGCCATCCAGCTTTCTATAACTAATGTATCATCAATTGAAGCAGGACCATAATCCCTTCCTTCAGGGATGGCTCTAATTAACAGACTATAGAGTCATTTCTAATTTGGCACAAAAGCTATTTTAAGAGACTGAGAACCTAAGAACCTTGACTATCTCAAGGTCTCCCATGAGAAGTGGAGAATCCAAGTTCAAGGAACTGCTGTCTATCTGATAGAGAAGGAAAATGAAGAGACATCTTTAGAGGTCTTTTGGCTCCAGGGTGGATGCCTGAAACACTACAAAAAGTCCCCCAAACAACAAAAAAGGCAAAAAACTCCCCCACAAATTCTCCTTTTTTCCAATTTATTATTATCCTAGCAGTTTGTGTCCAAATCCTTCCAGCTTTCATTAAGCTCTAAAAATGTCTGAAATTGAGATTCAGCATGTCTCCAGTTAATGTTTTATTTGACTCTAAAGGAATAGTTCTTGCAATTTCTAATGTTGGCCCTTGCCCATAAAGATAAATAAATCAGCCGTTCACACAGCTGTAAAGACAACTTTGCTAAGTGATGTGGCAAGGTCTTGTGCTAACCCTTGAGTTCACAGGGATAGGGGCTTATCACTGAGTGCTAGTACATGACATAGTTCATTCCAGGAGACATGGCTGTTCTAAATAAAGAATTGGGAAATCTTTTGCAGATGGTGTACATAAAATTACTTATGGAACAGCTCCACTGCTTCTGATTAATGTGTTATGGCTGCCAGCCAGGTGGGCGTGAGATACAGATGAGAAGTGATCCTTACAATGAAGTTGGGTATTCTGGTGCCTTGTTAAGATTACTTGACTTTCAGTTCTTGGGAACTGTTGCCAGCCCTTAGCACTGGACATTGCACTATCCTCTTTGTCTAATTTAAATTATGTTCTTCTCTACAGAGTTTTAGTGTATGAAGGGAAACAAGTCATGGTGGATTCTGGACCAATCTATGATACAACCTTTGCTGGTGGACGATTAGGTCTTTTTGTCTTCTCTCAAGAGATGGTCTATTTCTCTGACCTCAAATATGAATGCAGAGGTTAGTTACAGAAAATGTCTGGAAAATGCTGAAGCCTTTGATAATCTGTGGAGAAAGCACAGAATATGGAAATGAAAATTATGTTCAGTAACTAGAGGATAATCTGTAATATCATAGCATGGAGTAAACTTTGATTTTTTTGAAATAGCATGAATGTCCTTTGCCCCTATAGTAATCTCAATTTGAATAACAAAACCCAGATGTTTAATTCTACCCACCTGGAAAAAATGATATAGAAAACTGAGTGAGATACGTGCTTAGAATTCTCTCTGTATATCCACATTCCTTTGTAGGCTATTTCAGTGTGCCCTGCGGGCAGAGAACTACTTCTGGATCACCCCTCTTTCAAGAGGCATGAAGGAGAGAGCAGATATTTCTAATGAGAATGTCTGTCTGTAGTGCCTTCTTCAAAGTGTTTTGAAATATAAAAAATGCTTTCACAGGTTTTCTTATATATTATTTTTTAGTATACATTTAAATACATAGGTGCACATAAAAATGTGTGTGTCTCTATCTAGGCAGATAACCTATTTTTATATAAATGTCCTGACATTTGTAGGAAAATGTAGAACATAAAGCATCTTTGTGCACTCCTGTAGTGTATTATGATGGAGCTCTGTTTCTGTGTGATTGACTTCCTAACCAAATAAAACAGCCACAATAAATTTTTTTTTTCCATTTCTTTCAGACGCTTGAGCAATGGTTGCTGCATTACCAGCAAAGTACTGTAAGTGCTATGCAACCTAGACACCTCAGTACATCCTGGTACTCCCAGTTTCTATTTTTGTGTACCTCCTGTCCTCTGTCCTTGTGCTCCACTCACCAGGTACCTCCCTGCTGCCAGGAGTGCCTCAGCCATCCCTCCACCCAAGTGCCTTCTCACAGCCAGGACTAATGAAACCTAAACGTGAGCATCCAACCCACCACTGAAGCAAAAGCAGATTGATACATTAGAACACTTCTGCAGAGTGAAAACTTAGCACGTTGTGTTTGTTTGTTTATTTGTCTTTTTTTAAGGAACGACGTTTACATATAAAAATGTAATTACTTGCTGTATTTATATATATGGAGAAAAAGAGCAGGGTAATGATTATCAGTCATTGTCTTTAAGTGAGGAAAATGTGTTTGAATAACTTTTTAGGTGTGTGGTTGACAGTTCCTTGCTCTGATCAGGACTGGACTTCAGTAATGCAAAGCCTCTAGGTCTAATTTTAGCAAAGTAGTGGGGGGCCACACCAACAGTATCCATAATAACAATGATTAAAAGTAAGGATCAGTTATGAACATTCCTTTATACAGAAAGATGTTCTTCAGCTGATGGGGATGCTCTTAAAAACACCCATTAAAATTACAGTTGGTAGAAATGCCAGATTTGCAACCTAAAGCATTGTCTACTAGAGGCTTAATTCAGGCCAGACAGAAATGAACTAGAAACTCCCATGTGAAAGGGAAGAGTGATTCATTTAAACGTCTAAAGCTATCACTGTTGGCTGACTTTCAAAAAATTCTTTCCAGTTGTTCTGTTTCCATCATAATTTGCATTCCCTTGTAATAAAGAATATATAATGACCAAGTGGAGCAAAATGAACCTGAACCATTTCCCCACCTCTGCTGCAAAAAGCACTTTGACATCCTGAATCCTGATGTGGGTTTTTGAAAAGGTGGCAACACCACTGTTGCTTAATTTGGTAACATATAAATTTAAGGTTCCATTTATAAATATTTTGTTACTATTTATTATGATTATCACACTGAGCTACCTTCTCTGATAATTTATTGTAAAGCATGTCATATAATGCGTCAGTAATACATTCACAAATAGTGATATTTTAAAGCTATTTTTAAAAGCATATCACAATATGTAGATATTGTCAAAGCATGGTATACACTAAAGTATATATGAATATAACCCATCAAACTATACTTAAAAGTTAAATGAATAATAATAAGGAATTTATACATGGAACCTTAATATATATCCAGTTACCCTAATTTTAATATTTTCTATTGTTACCTATGTCTGCTGTATATAGAATTTCTTAAATAATGCTGAAAGGATACCAGTGTTTATTCTAAACAGGTACAAGAGTTACTCAGATATACAATAGTATAAACATGTTTAACATTTTTTTTGTTTTAAGTTGTATGAGCTTTGTTCACAAAAAGAACACATGCTGGTGTAATTTTATTCATAGATGGGTTATCTAATGGAATAATACAGTACCTCTGCCGCCTTATAGGGCACAGTGAGTTAAATGTTGAATCAACTTTTTCTCCCTTGAAATAGATTTTGTTGCTATATTCATTAGAAAGGAATCCACAGTTGCTGGCTTTATTGCACATTTTATAGTGTTCATATTATCAAATCTTTTTTTTGTTTTTGTTTCAATTTTGTTTTGTTGCTGTGTTTTTGTTTTCCAGATCCTCTTCATGAGGTTTTTAAATGTTTCCATTTCATACTTCTGGTGTTTCAAATTGTATCCCCAAGTCCCAAGCAGAAGGGAGGGTGACTTCATTAAATGTAATGATTGTAATGGCTGTGTAGGGTTTTTTGTTTTGTCAGAAAGAGACATCAGTGTGGGGGGTGAAGATGTTAATATTTGGACTGTATCATAATTTTCCTATTCTATGTAAATTATTTATGATGTTTTTAAAATTTCTTTTTAACTTTTTTCCTTGCAAGTGTGTGTGAGAGAGTGAGATCAATGAAATTTCATTTTGTTTTGCCAAAGATTGTAAATAACTATTTATTTGTTTACATGGACGAAACTTTTATCATTTAGCGTCCTGATTCATTTAGTCAGATCCTCATTTTTTATATATATATATTTAAGAAATTAATGATAGGAAATAAACTGTAAAAAGGTTTTATAAACAAAATTCTCTTTACCTTTTTTATAGTTAAAATGTTTCTTTAAAGAAAATACTCCATTCCCCGAAGTCCTGCATTAAATAAGCCTCTTGTCTTGCTATAAACCAGTTTATTTCAAGCAAACCAGCAAATTGGCTCATTACAAATCACCGGCTATCTTCTAAATTTTAAAGGGCAGGTTTCCTAGTCTCTCTGACAAGTCATCATTCCTCATGAAGTGTCCCTGGCAAACTACCCCAAGTTTTATTTACGGCATTGCAACTGAGAAGTTTTGGTCCTATGTCTTTTTTTGCTGGACTTGTCCATGCATTCTCTGTATTGTGTCTTGGCCAATGTGTTTGAACAAATGCATGATCCTGTTCTGTAACCACCTCTGCTGTGAGGCCTATCTAAGTTCTTGGGATTCATTGGTGTGAGCAAGGATTGCCTTCCTGCTGGAGTACTTCAGGAACCAGTGAATCGTCACTAACCAAACAGAATAAAATAGTAAAGATTCTTAGCAAAAGAAATCTTTGCCATGAGCATGAACTGCTCCCAGGGAGAGGAATTTGAATTTGATTAGGAAAAGCAAGGATGCCCAATGTGACAAAATGCCCATTTTGAGGTGTAAAGTCATAGTCTCTTGTAGGACGAGGGGCAATGGTTTTAAACTAGAAGGGTAGATTTAGATTAGATGTTAGGAAGATGTTCTTTACTATGAGGGTGGTAAAACACTGGAGCAGGTTGCCCAGAGAGGCAGTGAAGGCACCATCTCTGGAGATGTTCAAGGCCAGACTTGATAGGGCTCTGAGCAACCTGATCTAGTTGAGTATGTCCCTGCTGTCTGCAGGGGGAGTGGACTTGATGACCTTTAAACATCCCTTCCAAACCAAAACATTCTGTGATTCTATGATGCTAATATTTGGGCTGCCTGATTTGTGATTCCCAAGAATCTGACCTTGAATCTTTCCAGGGATGGGGCTTCTACCACCTCTTTGGGCAACCTGTTCCAGTGTTTCATCACCCAAATTGTGAAAAAAAAAAAAATTGTTATGTCTAGTCTGAACCTACCCTCTTTTAGTTTAAAGCCATTACCCCTTGCTTTATCGCAAGATGAATGCCAACATCTGTGTGTACTACTTGCTAGCTGCACAAGGATGGCAGAAGCTGAACAGGTGGTCAGTCAGTGGGGCCAAATCCTCTTCTTGGTCAGCTCAGTGGGAGTTTTGCGATGGACTTGAGTGATATCTGGATGAGATTCAGGGTTCAGCTTGTGCTGCAAACGTCTATAGAGGAAGAGCTCTAATGCTTGCATGGGAGCATCTACTCTCTAAAGCCATTTGAAAAATAAATAACTATGTAATAACTTGGCACAGTGTTTTTCCCAATGTGGAGGAGACCACCCTTGTAGATCAGGAAGGGAGACATTGAAGCAAAAGAAACCTGGGACTGATTAGATCCTTCTAATCCATTATCCTGCTTCTTGAAAGCTGCCAGTACCAAATGTACATAGAAAATCTTTATCATGAAAAATCATATATTAGCATGCCCAGAAGGGATACATAATTCCTGGGCCCAGGCAGTTAATGGGTGGTTTCTGCCTTCGTGCTTGCATAGCTTATTTTGTGCTAATATGACTGCAAATATTCTTGCTAGTCATATAAATATCTCAGGTTTTTAATCCCACTTCTTGACATACTGAGAGTTCTGGAGGTTGGTTATACATTATATACAGTATAAATTTCCTTTTACCAATTTCAGGTCTGTTACTGTTTAATTTTGTTGACAGGCTTTATTTCTCACAGACTTTGGGATGGAGTGATTAGTATATATGTCATCATAAAACTGTACGTTAGAAAAAAAATGTTCTGCTTCTCTTTTATTGCTCATGTGCATGTGTCTGTAGTAGGGGTCATGCAGTACATCAAAGGTAGAAGAATGTCCTCTGATTGTTGAGAAAATAAGTTGTCATGTTGCAGTTCTGTTCAGATACAGGTTGCTACCCACAGTTATAGACTTCTCCAAGTCTCTCTGGTTAGCTCTTCTATAGACATGTCATACATGCGCGCACACACACATCTACCTACTTTGTACGTATTTTGCAAAGACTAAGTGTGATTCTGTGCTTGTCTTGTTCTTAATGCTTTCCCTAGCCATCTGCTACTGGACACAGCTGGAACCAGGCAAATGAGTTGGACAACCTTTTATCCTGTCAATGATCATTACCCATTCATCCTGATGAATGTAGAGCTAGATATGGACGTATTTGGTGTTGTCCCCTTAGAAGCAGGTGAATTTCTTCTGGCATCTGCTGACATTTCTGGAGTCTTTTCAGCACTGCTGAACGCACCAGTGTCTGGATGCTGTTGTCATGCATTGTGAATCACACTTTAAATCTTAGCAACAGCTGTAATAAGGTAAATTATAACTTAGGAATTGGTTTTAGGCAGTGAGATTGCATAGCCATTCAGTAACTTTTAGGAGACAGAGTCTTGACATTCCCTTTGTGAGCTGATTTCCTCTCTTTAAATCATGCTCACACAAAAGAAAACAAGGGAGAGGGTGGAAAGCTGCAGGCAGTCAGCTGCTGTAAAGGATAATTTTTTGACCAGTGCCTTTTTATATATGTGAAGAAAATGAAACCCAGAG
Source organism: Coracias cyanogaster (assembly GCA_033124195.1). NCBI lineage: Eukaryota > Metazoa > Chordata > Aves > Coraciiformes > Coraciidae > Coracias > Coracias cyanogaster. The sequence continues at coordinate 114,454 of JAVSBS010012982.1, read as the reverse complement.
TTTTCGGTGTCTCAGATCATTTTCTGATTGATCATTCAATCCAGTATTCTTCCTGGGGCTACTGCTGCTGCATCCTTGAAAGTAGCAACGACCTCCAATAGAAATTTCAGGGATGGATTTACCTATCATAGAGACAACAATTCAAGATATGGCAAAAACAGTATGTCACCTTGCTTTAACAGATATTCAGGAGCAGTGGCTACCAACTGTTAAGACATTCCTTGCTGATGAGACTTGAGTGCTTCAGAGTTGGAGCATGGAGCCCAAACAAATTAATCTGTCCTGATTTCTGAAGCACCAGCTGCAGTGTCTCTGCTCTAGGACTTTGCAATCAGAAGAAGTAAAGGACCACCCAGCTGATGATGTAGTGATGTAATCCAGAGGGTTTAACTATGTGTGGTAGTTCAGCCTGAACTGAAGAACTGGGGATAACGTCTAGAGCTGAAACCAGCGACGTGGAAGATCATTGACTTTCTCAAGTGAAATTCAGCTGCAAAGATATTGGCAACCACTGTTCTAGAGAACAGCACTTCTTCATTTAAAGAGAGAAGTTCCAATGTTTGCAGAGCAGATCAGGAACAGGGAGAAAACCAGAACATTGTTAAATGATCAGGTTAAGATTTACACAGTTTTCAGGGAAATGAAGCATCCATAGGCAGTAAAATGGCTAGAGACTACATTCTTGGCTTTTTTCTTGTTGGAAGTTTTTCTTTTTAAGTAAGTGCAAAAAAAACCCACAGAAATTAAGAACAGACCCCCTCCCCAGTCAGAAATTACATTTAACCATCTAAGAGGTAGATCTATAGCCAGCCTAACTCTTTATAATTGTTTTTCACTTAGTGAAGAGAAACAGGCTTTCCTAGAACAAAGTTCTTTTAATTTAGAGGCATAAAATAGGACAAACAAATCTGAAAAGTTTAAATTCAAGCCAAAAGAGGTATGCACCTACAAAACTATTTTTTAGGTTGCAGAAGGAAAACATCCCTTCTGTTGTACTCCACTCCACTTACAGCCACTCATAAGTGACTACTACACTATAGATATTTTTCTGGTATGGTCTTATAGTGAGAACATTTATCTTATGTACTCTTAGTGGGGTATAAAAATCATTCCACAAAGGTTTTTCAGGGTGCATTTAATTTTATCAAGCCAAACAGAATAAGTTTTGTTTCTGACTATGCTGATTCAGGAGGATTCTTTACTTGTGTTCACTGAACTGACTTTATCCAAGCTGACCTTTGCTTTACTTACATGCCTACGTTGAGCCATTTGAATAGAATGACTCATTAATGACTTATTTCTGAGCTTAAGCAAAAAGATTCTGATCAGACAGAAGGACCCAAATGGCTGTGATTCTGGATCCTAGCAGCTGCATTCACTTGACATTGCTAATTCTAGAGATATTAATGATATTGGAATGGATATAAATCAGCTCCTAAATATTTAGGAACACTGCTGTGATATATAGGCTATTTCTGTGATATATGAAACCTCATCACTAAACCAAAAGTCAGCTCTGAGCAATGGCTCTAGCTGGCTCTGCTTGGAGCAGGGGGGTTGGGCTAAACAATTTCCAGAGGTCCATTCCCACCTACACCACACTGTGACTATAAAAAATGATGGAAAATTAAAAGAGGTCTTACAAAACATGCTAGAAGCACCGGATTCAGGTGTTGCATCATTAGTGGCAGAGCTTCAACAGCAAATTAGACTAAGCAAGAAAAGCTGTAAGTAGGTTGGGGTTTCAGTGGTGAACTTAAAATCTGACTTTAAAAAAAGGAGCAATCATATGCATAAGGCTGTACAGTTATCTTATATTTAAAGTGTATTTACAAGATATCAAATTATGTAGATCCCAAGGGAAGACAGGGTCCTGACTACTATATGAGGCAGGTATAGGAAGTCAGCGTAGTCCTATTTAGACCACCAGATGTTTAGAGCTGGCATTGAGTTTAACCATTCCCAGAACTGCCTGAATAGTCCCAAGATGCCTGCTCTTCCTCAGAAAATCAGACAATTGCAGAGCATCATGATGATGCTTATTCTTAAGGGCTTCTACCTCTTTATTTCTCTGACTGAAAAACATTTGTCTTGACTGTAGTCTAAATTAAAAAAAAATAGGAAAAAAACCTGAAAAACAACCCAGTCAAAAGAAGTAAACCATTAAGGATACAGGAAATTATTTGTACCTACTAGACCAATTTTACAGTGACAAATTAACTGGGAATTGAAGTAGGTTTTTTACTAATCCTGGTTTATCGAAGAAATTAAGCTAGAAAGATTATGCTATCCATCTGTCTGTCATCTGCTAGTAAATCACTAACAGAACTTTTAAGCTCATTGGCCCATTTAAATTGACTTGACAGAGCTGAATTTGACAGACATTTTAGAGATTATTAAGTACATATGATTTGTGCACAGATAGGATTGATTAAGAGTTCTCTTCCATGTGGATTCTCCTTTTACTAGTAAGTCACAAAAAGATTGATACATTTTCTCATAATTAACAGATCTCTAATCTCTTTCTTTTTGATGTCTAATAAGGGTAAAGCTCACAAGGCAACATTCAGTAAAAAACTGGCTAAAAACCACAAATGCATTAGAAGCCAGTGACTAGTTCCACTGCCCATGGGGTCACCTGTGTCACTGGCAATACTGGGAGAGCCCTCACATGAGCAGCCTATTCACAGGAATTTAAAACAAACAAACAAAAACAAGTCATTGTTGTAATTTCTTTGTTCTATATTAGTACTGAACACTCTAGCCAAGCTTCAGGAATTACTTGCTTAGGCACTGCATAAGCACAGTTTAAGATGCAGTTTTTTGTCCTGAAAAAATCGGTTAAGTGGTTAAGACAGTCTAAAGATACAGCTGTGCAAGCTTATTTGGAAGTCCTGAGTGGAGGGAAGGCCAGATGGGAAATGGTGTAATAGACAGGTAACGGGGTTTCCCCAAATTTCCACATATCAATGAGGAACAGAGAACAAAAACCAGTTTTCCCAAATGTCACTTTTTGTTCTTTCTCATTAGTATCTAATGGGGAGTCTTAGGCAGGATCTGAAAAGGCAAGAGAAATAAGTTTAGTTTGTCCACTACCATGTAAGATCTTTCAGTCTAATTGTCATCCTCCATGTTATTAGACACAAACATTGCTGCCTATGGTAATACAGATAGAAGTAACAAGTATGCATCCAGGGAAAAAGATAGGAAGATATTTAGAGAAAAAAAAGCATGCCACTAAAGGATCTGCTATTCTTTATATTTTGATAGAAACTAGTCTGAAATAGTCAAAACAGTCTGGTAGTTCCTTGTCAGACTTCTATAGGTCTTTCATCCCATTTTTACTCTTCATATCATCTTCAACAACCATGGTATTTTATCTTCCTTCTTGACATTCTGAAGAAAACATGCCCCACCCCCCACCAACCAACCAATCAACCAACCAAAAATTTACAAAACTGCACAATTAACTTATTTTTGCATATTTCCCAGAACCTTCTGATACCTTGCACAACTAAACTTTGATCTATTGGTTGTCAAAGCATTTTAATCCAGAACTAAGGAAACAATCCTGTTCTATATCTAGATCTCCTATCTGTATCTATTCCAGTATTCGAATACATTTAACCCTAGACAATTTCATTGGATAAAAGGCTTTATTATCCTACATTAGCAATTACTGTGCCTGAATAGCCTAACTGAATTTCTCCCAGGCACAACTGTTCAAGAACTGCTCACATGTACCACCCATGTTTTGTGATTCCTAATATGTTGTCTGGGTTTTTTCCTGCTATAAGGAAAGGCGATTCAGATGTATGGTTTATAGAAGTTAGCCACTGATGGAATAATAAAATAAATTTATTTTGCAGAACAGTTTACATACTGGAGAAGACAGAGTCATGGTGGTGAATTTTGAAGATGAGATCTCATTTTGTGAGGAACACATAGAAAGCACAGAAGTTAAGCAGGGAAGAGACTGTGCTGGTGACAATGTTGTAAGTGATATGTGTCAAACCACATGGAGAAAAAGTGACTATGAGTAATGTGGAGAGTAAGAGGACTTAGAACAGACTCATACAGTTGAGGACAAAGATCTTGAATTCTAAATTAGGAGAAAGGGAAAATCAAAGAAAGATTGGCTTAAACTGAGATTTAGAATAGTGGAATAAAAACTGAAGATGAAACAATGTATAGTACTTTCTTTTAACAATTTTTTTTAATTAAAACCTCTCTAAGGTGTGGACCACAGCGCTTTTGATATTATATCAGATCATTGCCATATAATACGGAAGAGTCAGTCCAGATCCATCCTTCCTCCTCAAGGCAGAGCAAACTCTACCTAACCCAGTCTTGACATTATTTTCTTAGTCTGTGCTTCAGAACCAGGGATGTCACAATGGCCCTTAACTACAGTTTCTACTGAGCAACAGTTACAGACAGAAGAAATTATCTAATTTGTAAAGTTTTTTTAGCTGCTCTTTGAGCCTGTTACTTCTCCAATCCACAGTGAACATAGAAAACGCTTTACTACCAAACTCTGTGGAAACCTTTTATGTATTTGAAGATGTAATTTTTTTCTAAATTACTTCCTCCCAGGAAAGCCAATATCAATCTTTTCTCATAAGTAACACATTACAGGGTCTGAAATACTCTTCTAGTTTTCCACTAGACTGTTTTCAAGTGTTGTTTATTTTTTACATGCATGGGACCCAAATCTGATTACAAGCAGAGCAGAAAGATTGCATCCTTTGTCTTGCAGAATGGCTCTCCAGTTTATAAACATGCAGTATGAAGTTTTTATTTTTTAAAAAGATTAGTTTGTGATCACTTTTGATGTACATGTGCTTTTCTGTACAGTGCTTCCCAAATTTTATGCCATCTGCTTTCTGTTTGGACAGTTGGTTGCTTTTCCACTTGTCTGTATCAGGTTGTTGCATTTCAGGTGTGCTGGAGGAATGGTCAGCCCACTTGAGAGCAGGAGTGACTGGTTCTTTCAAAACCTGGATGTCCTTTGTCATTGTGATCCTGATCAGTGCTGTGAATTCCATTCTGGGGCAGCGTGAATGTACGTTAATGAATGAAAATGCATACAGCCCTGACACCCTTTCTATTATTGAACTTAACAAAACCACTGGGCTATGTAAGCAATGTTAGAAGTTATTCAGATCTCCACAGGCGTAACTAGCGAAGGACGTGGCTACAGATCCTTACTAGGTCTCTTTCATTTCCCAAAGTCCACGGTTCTGTTGGCAGAGTTCCTTTGGAATAAGATTGAATAAACCAATTAAATTTCTTTAACAAGAGTTGATTAAAGAGATCTTGTTTCATCTAGATGGCATGTTCAGTTACTGCTGTCCTAAAAACACACCCTTTGAGAGCAATATTCCCTTCAGCATAAAAATTATGATGGTGAGCAGAGCTTGCTGAACCAGGAGGAAGGACAACACAGAACTCTGGAGGAACTTCTGCCCTAAACTGTGGGATTTCAGATCACATTAGTTGTACTGAATGGGGAAGGATGTATGAAAATTAAAAAAAAAAAAAGAAGGAAAAAGACATCTTTAGATACTTCTTGCAGTTTCTGAGATCCTTCTTTCTAAAGGAGTGCTTTCTTTAAGTAAGAAGTATTTCTGTCTTAAAAAAAACAGGCAGTGTTTCAATCCAGCAGTCCTAATGTGGAACAGTTTATCGTAACAGAGGAAGTTAATTTTCTTTCTGACTACAAACTAAATCTGATTAAAGAACTTTCAGGGAATAGCTACCTAATTAGCACTGTTAAGCTAACACTACTTCTGTATATTGACTGTAGTACAAATGGTTATATTGGGACAACATGAATACTGAGAAGAAACTGTGCTATTATATGTGAACTGCCCTTTACACTTTTGGCATGACAGCAGGTGGACGTGCAAGAAGAAGGAATGTCCTCAGCAGATACTGCTGGCCAAAGATTTCAAATTTCAACTCCGTAGTGTGTATGCATATCAATAGTGTGTTACACATATGGACAAATGCTTGAAGTGGAAATAAATGTTTCAGCTGTCACACTTCATAACAGTAGTAAGAATCAGAACCTCATGTTTGCAACTGTTCATCACTTCTGTGCGGGAATATCTGAAAGCCTTAACTGTCCACTGACCTAAACATGAGGGGATGATCACTGCCAACAAAGAGGTCTCAGTTCCCACTGCAGTCAGAGTCAGGAGATGAAGATACTCGGTATGCTGCAGCAGCAGCAGCATCATGCCTCTCCAAACACATACTGTTTTCTGAAGGTCCTAGGTGAGAACAGTTGTTGTCATTAAACAAACAACAGCAGCTCAGATGGAGTCCCAGCTGCACTCGGGCTGACAATCTCAATGACCCAGCTCGGCTTCAAAGAAATCCATTTCCGACTCTAGAGGAGAAGCAAGACATTTGAACTGCAACTCCTGGAAGATCATTCCTTCCCTTGTCCTCCTGTGCATTTCATGTCTCCTTGAATTGCATCTCCTATCACCAGCATGCAAAGGAAGCCAATTCTGGTGATATCAACAGAACTACTTCAAATGGCCTACGTATCATCAAAGATCTGCTCCTCAGAGGAAAACTGGAGCAGAGCCTAGAGGGAGCACAGTCTGCCAACCTTGGAGAAACATTTCTGTTATTGAATGGGGCTAAGGGGCACTGTCCTTCTTTTCATCAAATCAATCAGGCACTAAAAAGCAATTCCAGGAAAAAAGTCCAAATTAAACACTCTGATTTTGAGAAGGATAAATAATACAAGAAGCCAAAGGAGTCCTTGAAGAAATGATGTGGCAATATTTTGTTAGACCACCTACTGCCACAGTTAGACAGGTCCATTATGTACAAGTGTAAGGTGATGGGGTTTTGAAAAGTAGGGGGGCCCTGCAGGAAGGATGGGCTATGTTTTCACTTTAAAAGCAGTAAAAAAACAAAAAAAATCTTCAGAAATCCTGGCCCCAAATCTTGTAAAACAAATAATGAGGCAAATATACCTATAAGAAGGCTTTAAGGTGATTGTTATTTCTGGATGTATGTTGATATTGGTTATTTTTGGGGGGTTTTTTAGTACACAACAGACCTTTACTAAAGCCAGGACTGTGATAATGGGGTTACTTTCAGTGTCCTAAATCCCATAAGCAATGCCATTGTGTGCAGTATGTTATTTTCGTTTTTACTGGTAGCTAAGCTGTTAGGCAACTTGATGAAAGGGATGTGTTTTGTAATGTTACTCTAGTCAAAGTGTGTTGAGCTAGATACATTCAGAAAAGTGAGGCTATTTGAAAGCTAAGTCCCATATTACAAAATTCACGGTTGTCTTGCAGTCCTATTGCTTGCAGTCACTGTCTTTCTGACAGTGTGGTGATTTTAAAGAGCACTGTAAAGCTAAGCCAAAAAACCCTCCAAGTAATTTAACCGAGACATCAGTAAAAAAGAACAAATCATTGAAAGGGACTGCCTGGTTGTCCCTTTAACCACCTGCAAATCTAGACATTACCCACAATTGCCCAGTGCCTTTTCTTTACCTTCCATTGTTTGTGGGGTTTTTTTTGTGTGCATGGTGAATTTAAGAAGCTCTGGCCTTAGACAGGAGATGGAAACACTGAAATTTGGCATGGAGGATTTAGACGGTCAGCTTCCAGTTGCTCTACGGTCACTGCTATTTGTCAGTCCTTACTCCTGCCTGTAATAACTCTGCAATAACTGCTATCCCTCTCCCACCTGCCAACTTCTGCCCACACAGTGTCTCACTCTGTGCTCCCACAGCTGTGCGGTCAGGAAGCTGTGCTGGGGTGGTGCTGTGCTCAGCGAGTCTCATTGTGTTCTCCAGAGTGTAAAAAGTCTTTGTAATAGCTTCTTCCCAGTGCAAAATATGGTTAATTTTGAAGATCTATATATTTACATTGTTAAATTAATACATATTAAAAAAAAAATCATGTAACACATGGCCTAGGACACTTTTGCCATGCCTAATTTCTGTGAGACAGCTCCTACCAGTCTATGACATATGGTTTAAGAAAGGGTTTCAGCATCATTTATAGCATGGCCTCAGATTATGAGCCTGTAACCAAAGAGCTCTGTAGGTAGGAGTGGGGTTAGTGTTGTAGGGGCTGAAGAATCAAACAACAAAGAAACCTGTTATGGAAAAGTGTTATCAAATACCTGCTTTTTGATAGTATTTAGAATTAAGTGGATAAAGGTAATTAGGAAAAGTTGTAAATCTTTTACTATATGCCTAAAGCCAAACATGCAGACAAAGGGCACTATTTTTTATTTTTTCAAATAGAACTAGTTTAAATGAAAAGTGGAATCAACTACCCATGCTTGCAAAAGTCATAGATGCACAACCACACATTGTTTTCTTTTCAAGGTCAATAGATTAATTTTCAGGTATTTCACACTTTCATGAGCTTTACTTGACATTGTGCAAATAGATGTGTCCATATTATTATATAAAATGTGATAAACAATTAGTGTGATTTTATGTTATTTTTGAGGTTTAGGTTCAATCCGCCAGACCTACAACAGACACTCTGTGTTAACCCCTCTCCCCCCTCAAATAGAGGAAGAGAAAAAAGATAAGGGAGAGAGACTTATGGCCCCCTCCCAAATGGGAGAGGAAGGGAATGAGAGAGAGGCTTCTAGATTACTAAACTAAAACAGCTTTAATGAAGATAATAATAATAAAATGGGATATATACAAATATATACAAAACCAGTATCAAACCCAACCTCCCCCTGATGGCGATTATGTCACTGTCACCACTGAGGCTGTAGCAGGCACTGGCACAGGGCTCAGCAGCAGACAGGAACCAGGTTCAGGAGCTGTGTTCAGGAACACAAAAATTGGAATCAAAGGCACAAGAAGTTTCTAACAGGGAAGGCTGAAGGGAAAGGTCCAAGAAGGCAAGAAGGCCCCTGAGGGAAGCAAAGGTCAGAGGAAGGCAAGGGTCCCAAAGGCAGATGGGATGGTTATTCCCAGTCTGTGTTTGGATAGAAAAATAAATGTTGTCACATCCAAGGCAGGACTAACTGTGTTCCTGTCAGCTATGGTAGGTATTTACCACTGTGGACCTTGGGAAAAAGACTTTATTTCAATAAACTTGTACAAGCCATTTAGGATCATTGTCTTCCCATGTTTTCTGCCAAACTCAATTTGCTTAATATTTCCTTTTAACTTCCATTTTGCAGGCAGTTGATGAGTTTTCAACCACGTCGTTAGTATACGTCTTTCTTGAAATGCAGAGCCCTGCTCATTACATCACACTCTGTTAGGCAATGTCTACACAGTGCACCAGAAAGCAGAACAATGTCATTTATTCTGCAGGCTGGACTCGAATATGCAGTCGTGGTTTGTGGGGTTTTTTTGTAGCTGTATAACAATACTGACAGATTCAGCTGGTTACCAACTGTTAGTCCCACATCACATCTTTCAGTTGTGACTGCCCATATTGTATTTGTCAGCATGATTATTTCTTTCAGAAGTTACTTATTGCTTGTTCTGATAAATTCCATCCAGCTTTTTTTCTGACTAGACTATATCTGAGATATATAAGTATTGAAATAAGTATAGCTTGCTCAGTGTTCTCCATGGGTTAATTTGGCTTCTGAAAAGTCATGTAAAAACACACCAGCAACAGATGTGGTACAAACAAAAGATTTTTTTGTGACTTTTGAGGTCACAGTTTCAGCTGTACTCTCTACTATGCAGACAGGAAAATGTTTCTGTTTGTCAGAGTTCTGTGGTCTGATTTACCACACTCTTTAACCTAGGTCTCATTTGCTTATCAAAAAAAATATTGTCTTGCCAATTCCACAGTGTTCAACCTGAGGTATTCTCTTCTGCACTAGAACAGAGGTCAACTCTTGGGGCGCTTGATCATGAGATCAGATTTACTTCCAAGAACAGTGAGATTTGGATAGCTATTCAGATTGAGATTTTTTGCAGCAAGCTGCCCTGAGGATCTTACAGCTGAAGAAAGCACTACAGAAGTGCTTTAATAATTATTTTGACAAGGGGAGGAATGGCTACCCTCTGCAGATGCATCTTATAACTTCAACAATCTTCGGCACTGTGTACAGAAGAAAGACGTGTCTGAGTTGCTCAGAGCTCTGAAGCAGTATGTTCTCCTTTAAATTTATCTGCTACCATTTATCAGGACAGACTAAGATTTTTTTTTTACATCATCTTCTTGTCTTGAGGGGATTCAAATTATGTGGAGAATCTGTAGTATGTGCTTGTACTCATTAACCTCCCAAGTTGCTTCATAAGCATATAAATGTATCATACTGTGAAGGCATTGCACAACATTATCCATTAATCCATGTCAAGGCTATAGTCTCAATCTTCATAATGTTTGGGAAACTACCCAAGGGGTATAACCCCTGTAAGACTGCAGAACTCTTTTCTCATGACTAGTGAGGATTAGATAAACCATAGTTGGGTTCTGTTATACATCTATCTTGTATTTGTTTTATTTACTAATTTTTTTATTTTCTCCCCTTGAACCTTTCAGAAGGAAATAGCATTACTTAAGTAGAGGAAAAATAAATGCAAGCCAAGGTTGAAGAGAGAAACAGAAATATTATAGTTCAGACAATTCTGTAATTGTTTTGTCTGGGTCAAAATGATCTGCCAAAGCTTCCTTGGCAATGAAAACGCGAATGAAAAATTTTGGTCAAATCTGATTGAATTTGTGCAATAGTGATAGGAGAACTAGATCCTTCTGTCTGATAGACACATCTCCCTTTGTACATTATTGTTTTGCTTGTTGATTGCAGTGCAGTATTCCTTGTAGGTTCCAGTGATCATTAGGGCCCATTCTGTAAGTAGAGGGGAAGTGACAGTCATCTCTGGAAAGGTCCGGCAATAGAAGTAAGCAGGCTCAGGAGAGGGGAGAAATGCATAAGTCACATGATGATTTACAAATCTGTTTTTTCAAAATTAGGGGTTTTTTTATTATTCTAGTTTTTATCCACCAGTGGCTCTTTACTGTATTGGCTAGGGTTTATTTACCTTATCTTTGACAGTATATGAAATGTGAGCTAGAGCAGAGCTGAGTAAGAAAGGAAAAAAGACATTTGATAAAGCAAAGACAGGGACAGGTGAAAGTAAGAGGGTGGTGAAGGTGAACTGAAGGAACTGTGTCTCTTATCAGATAGATTAACTTGCTAACCAAAAAATAGAATCATATAACCATTTAGATTGGAAAAGACCTTTTAAGATCATCCAGTCCAACCATAACCCTACTCTACCAAGTCTGCTGGTAAAACATGTACCTAAGCACAACATCTACATGGCTTTTAAACACATCCAGGGATAGCAATTCAACCACTTCACTGGGCAGCCTGTTCTAGTGCCTGACAACACTTCTGGTTAAAAAAAATTTCCTAATGTTGCCCCTCATGCAACTTGAGGCCATTGCCTCCTGTCCTATCACTTGTTACTTGCAAGAAAAGACCAGCACCCACCTGCCTAAAACCTCCTTTAAGGTACTTGTAGAGAGTGATAATGTCTTCCCTCAGCTTTCTTTTCTTCAGACTAAACAACCTCAGTTCCCTCAGCCGTTCCTCATAACGCTTGTTCTCCAGGCCCTTCAAAAGCTTCATTGCCCTTCTTTGGACCCGCTGTAGCACCTCAATGTCTTTTTTGTGGTGAGGGGCCCAAAACTAAACACAGTACTCGAGGTGCGGCCTCACCAGTGCTGGGTACAGGGGTATAATCACTTCCCCAGTTCTGCTGGCCACACTATTCCTGTTACAAACCAGGATGCTGTTGGCCTTCTTGGCCACCCAGGCACACTGCTGGCTCATATTCAGCCAGTTATCTATCAGTACCCCTAGGTCCCTTTTCTGACAAACAGCTTTCCAGCCACACTTCCTCAAGCCTGTAGTGTTGCAAGGGATTGTTGTGGACCAAGTGCAGGACTCTTCACTTTGCCTTGCTGAAGCTCATACAGTTGATCTTTGCCCATTGACTCAGCCTGTCCAAGTCCCTCTGTAGAGCCTCCCTACCCTCAAGCAGATCAACACTGCCACCCAACTTGGTGTCATCTGCAAACTTACTGAGGGTGCATTCTATCTAATCATCAAGTTTGTTGATAAAGATATTAAACAGAAGTGTCTCTAATACTGATCCCTGAGGAATGCCACTCGTGACCAGCCACCAGCTGGATTCCTCTGCTAAGGAGCAGAAGGAACAAGTTAACTAGGTAGAGGGCATTATAATCATATCAATTAGTGAAGATCCCATAAGAAACTGTTTACTGCAGGAACCAATCCTCAGTCCAGTTATAACACAGGTTTTTCTCTCTGCTATACAACTCTCTGACAGAGAGAAGAGTAAAATAATGCCTACTTTCTCTGTTAACCTTCCCTGCACAGCTTTGTTGAGTGGAGAGGGACAGTTGTTTAGAATATCACTTTATTTCCTCCTGCCTGTAGTACTGCTGGAACTGCACCTGCTGAATTTTCCAATGTGTAAGTCAAAACACTAGGAAATGAACTCAGACTGATCTGTGTTAATGTCTTATGTGACACCAGGACTGTGCTTTTGATGGGAATCTCCTGATCACTGCAGCTATCCATGCTGGTGTTCTTGCTGCAGTGTAATCCTGGAGTGTGTGAACCTGGTGCTATTTGGATGAAACTAAAGCAGTAGATGCACTGCAGAAGCAAGTTTCCTGCCTTGCAACTGCCAGTGAGATTTCAGTCAATGGGACAGACCAAAAGAAGCATGTCCTGTCTGATATTCTTGAAACCCATGGAGCCATGTGTCCCTCCCTGAAGTGGCAGATCTGTGTGTCCTTCTTCCACTATCTTGTTTGTCTTTAAACTTCCAAACAGAGGTAGTGCTTCTCTGAAGACCAACAGGTGCCTAACTCAAATAGTGCTCTGGTTTCATGTTGTGAGCTACCTCTCATGTACCTGTGGTTTGGGCTGGGGATCAGAATTGCCCATATAGGAGTACTATCCATTGTTACTTCTTATAACTACTGGCTAAAAAGTTTGCATGACTTATACATACAAGCCAATATAACTGTTTGATATTTACAGGGAGTGAAAAAAAAAGTACAGAAAACTGCATAAATGATAAAATAGTGCCCTCATCATCCTGCTGGTTTAGGTGTAACATGAAGCTGAAAAGTGTTGACACTGTCTTCCTCTTCTACACTAAAACTTATGAATGGCTTGGAAAAAGGCTCACTCTGTTGTACAAGGCAACATCAAAACAATAGAGGTAAGATTTGAAAACATGAAAAACAAACAAAGAAACACTGTGTCAGTCATTATCTCTGCTTCTTTATGAGTCTATACTTCAGTGTCTGTCACTGTAAATATGTGATTCAGTAAAGGAGGCTCATGGTTTCTTTTATGTGCATAGGAATATTTTGTAAAAATCCAAGCCAATAACAAACACAAACAAAACAGTAGAAACTACGACATGGATTTTAGCCTTAGCCTATTGTGCCAAAAGCAGTTGGCCCTGACTCCTGGAGCAGGGCTCAACTGGTGAGTATTCAACAAACACATTTTTTTCTAGATTCTTTTCTTTCTCTAGTGTATATTTGTGCTCCGGTTTTCTACTGAACCTTATCCCTCTGATATATTTTTGGTACGCCCCTTAAAATTGAGTTTATTTGTCAGGAATATTTTTGTTTACACTTATATCAAGCCTGGAAAAACACATATGTCATTTTCACTTTTAAAAATTGGATCAAAATAAGCTAATTAATATGATGATGTATTATAAGCAGATCAGCTATGAGAAAATTTCAATTTTATTAATTGTAATTTAGTCTTGCAGCTTTCAAGGTTAAAATTAGCCAAATGAATTTTATTAGCAGTGACTACCCTACTGCATTTACATAGAGTGATGCTGATTTGTAAGTCAGGTGGAAGTGAGGAATGAGAACGAGAAGAAAGAACTTGACTGAAGCCTGAAATAACGTAATGAATTTTAGGAGAGGGAAAAAGTCTTCAATATCTACTTTTTAAATTTTTGCCTGAATTAGGACAGAGTTCATCATTTATAATCCCTAATCACTGTTTACTTATAATGTGCAACAACTAAGAGTCACTTATGTTCCCAAACACAAGTGGATCTGAAGCAGGACTAAGTAACAGATAGGCCTGATGTATATCCCGTTCTACCAGGGTGGATGTCACTTTAGGAAGGTTAAAAAGTAGATGCGGTCCTCAAGGAAAGCATCAAGTCTCCTGGCTTTCCTTTGTTGTTGTTCTACAGAAAGGATTAAGCATTTGGAGTTGTGTGGGTGGCTTTGCCGTGGATAGTGTATGGTTTTCTTCAGTTACCATAAATCATTCAACATAATATTGTCTCTTCAGTAAGGTGTACTTCTGCACTTCATTAAGATGGAGAATTATCAATTCTGTAGCAGGAAAGCTGTGTAAATGAAGCCTTCTAGGTAATGAAAAGAAAATCTAATTCCATTGAGAGTCTTTTAAAAATAATGTGGGCTTGAATGTTAGAACTGGTTGGAAGGCTGGATGACAGATAAGCCTGGGAAGATCTTAATAGAGACTTACGAGCAATTTTGGAAATATTTGGGTAAACTGCATTAGTTCTGCTAGACTATAATCTGGACGACCGGATTTGTACAGACACTCTCAATATTCCGAAGAGGAGCGTTTTGCCATCTTCTGTCTTTTTCTCTGGACTGCTGCTAACATCATAGAGATAATTACATGAGTACTACAAGCATTTTGTAGCATCCTAAAATAAAAAGTGTCATTTAAAGTAAGAGAAGGATAAGTGCATTGCAAGTTTCATCTTATTTTATGTTAATTTGGCAAAAAATACTGTGATTTAAGTCCTGACAAATGTTCTTCACAGACATTAGAAGACCAGAAATGTCCTTTCACAAAACTTAAGAATTTTATAGTGGCAGGACTTTAGAATGGTTTGAATATTCTGTCTGAGAGTGTCTTTAAACCGTGGATGTGTTTATCATCTTTCATGAGTTCCATATGAAAACTACTTGGATCACAACTAGAAGGTTGTCTCTTTTAACTAGCTAAGAACCTTGCAAAACTCATCACAAAATCTAAAAGACTGTCTGAGCTCTTTCTGGCTCCAGGGTTAGCAATGAAGTTTCTGGAATCACAATTTATGTAAAGTAGTACCGAGGAGATTGTCAGTGTGGCCTGAAATAGAGAAGAAAAAAAAAAATTTTAAGCACTGAAGTTAGAAGGTTAGAGGGGAGGAGCAGATATCTTGAGTAAAACAATGTCTTTTTTACACAGTTGAACTTCAGAGTAAAAGATTAATTGAGAGACAAATTTAAAATATTTTCCCAGCCAAGTCTGCAAAAACAGAGAGTGTTATACTGCCCAGCAATAGACTCAATTATGCTCTGTATTAAATTATCCAGGGCACAATCATCGGAGTATATTGCCTCTGTGTGTTCCCTGGTCTGTGATGTTAGCTTCTGTTTTGGCTTTAAGCAATAAATCAGGCTTAATCTTGTAAAGTGTAAATGTATGTGTTGTTTCAGAATCTCTGCATCAACCCTTAAAAACAATTTTTAAAACCCCAGCCCTAGCTTTGTAAAAAAATATTCTGTCCTGATGTGTGTGGAATGCTCAAAGATAAAACCGTTTCATGATTTCAGCCACAATGAAATATTTTATTATTGGTCATGAAAATAATTTCATGATTTTCAGCCATATGAAAGAACTAAGGAAGTCTATGTCTGAACCTAAACCCCTTCTGATTCACAACAGAATTTTCCACATTCAAAGCTGCACCACATTTTGCTGTGCATGTTCCTTTTACTATTTCTAATTCCTGTGCAAGAAACATTCAAGGACATATCATGTGTTTTTTTCAAAATGCTTGTATATGCAGGTTAAAAAAATTGTTATTTGTGATAGAAGTTCTCACAACACTGCAAAAATTTTGTCATGTGCACTATATCCTTTCCTCTGATCTCCCCAGTTGTCTTGGGTTGCAATATATATGCAAGCCACTGGCAATAGCTAAAGCAAAATAGATTATTTGAATGGTAGTCATTGCGTAGGTTCATCTTGCAAGTACCTGGTGAAGAACACAAGCGTGAATATTTATCTTCTCTTATGAAATATACTTCTTTTAAAAAAAAAATGTTCTTTGGAAAATGGTGTTTATACAAATTAAGTGCAACACCTACACATATATTGCCCTTAAATATATTCCACTTCAGGTAACTGTGCTTTTCACAAATTTTAAGTCAGAGCCTTTAAATAAATTGTTTCTGTGGGTTCTGTTCCATGTGAAACACACCATGGAGAGGATGATGGGTATGGATCCCTTGTCATTCAGATCTGGTTTCACCACAGGCTTCATGTCCCTGCCTGTCTGCCTGCTCCCCTATGTTTTTATCAATGCCTCTCAAAGAGCTAGAATAAAGCAAAGTACCTTAGACTGCTTTCTTTATGCATGTCACTTTGGGGGATTTAGAAGCGTGTAGTTCTTCTAAGAACACTGAAGCCTGAAATCTTAATAAAAAGAGACTGCTGCACAGCTCTGCCAACAAAATAATTTGCCTTGATGCTTCTCTCTAAAACTGTGCATTTGATTTTTAACTATTTGCACTATCAATACCTATGCTAGGGAGATTTATAAACAATGCTGCAAAAATTGCCTGTGGCAGGGGACTGTGAGATCGTCTAAGCTAGCTGTATGACCCACAGCTGAGGAGAACACTTCTAGAAGAATGTGGACCATGACCACTGGCAGGAACACCAAAAGCTGGGAAGTTGATCTTGCACAGCAATGAAGTAAAAACCTGTGTAATTGAGGCTACTTAGTATTGAGAGATTCCTTCTGAGAAAGATTTCCATATGGTACAGTTGCCCAGAATATGGGAATCCCTAAAGAAAGACTAACGTGTTTGGCTGTCTTTGTTACACAGAAACAAAACAAAGCGAAACAAAACAAAGAAGGAAAAAACAAAGCCTTTTTGGCAGAGGAATAAGTGTGTCATTGGGTAAGAATTCTGCAGCTGGCTAACACTGTAGCTAAGAAAGTTGATTACACACAAGAAGATGTCAGGATACAGCTCAGACAGCAAAAAGGAATCGAGCAGCGGTTTGATCATGGCAGTCAGAGTTCCCTTGGCAGAGAAGTGCTGACCTTGCATGCACAGCCCAGGCACATGTCCTGGCCAGAAGAATCCAGCCTGTGGCATGCAGGCATGGAGGCTGAAACCCATCTGTGGACATGTGCTCAAAGCAGATGTGACTATTTAGAGATTTGATTTTTCCCAAATGAAAGAGGTCGGATATGGCTTTTGGAACGAAGGCTAGCTCTGCTTTTAGTCATTCTAAGGTGCAAACAAATGCTCACTCAATATCTAATTGACCAAAAGTGCAAGACTGCAAAACTGAAATCTTGCTTCTGTTTTCTAAATAGAAGAGAGGATCCATGTCTCTATGAAAGCACAGCAAAGTTAAGATCAACTAAGATCTAAATAAATAATTCTGGACTATACTCAGTAAAAGTAGGATTCATCTCCAGCTTTATTCCTGTTTCTGTACATGAACTAGTGTCTGGGCACTTACTGGCAAGTCAATAAAGTCAATGGAATCCATATGGAGCACTTAAGCTGACCCTATGGCAGATACTTGGCAATAGTCAGCTGAATAACTTTCCAGGCTTCATCAACATCCATGCAGCTGTTTGTACATGGGCACTTAATGTCCCAAGGCATCCTGTTTGAGCGCTAGCAAGGCACTGATCTCCTGCAGGTCGTGTAACATGTTTGCCAGCCCCTTGTGGATCTCTTGGACACATCAGCACACCTCTAGTGAAGAAGCCTGTGTGTGGGCAGCAGAATAAAACCTTATTGATTGTACAGACTAGACCACTGTTGACTACAATGCCTAAGCACCATCAAGGAGCAGTAGATGTTTTTAAGTAGATGTAGGAGATGCAGACAGCTAATGACAAAAACACTCTGTTACTGTGGCTTTGATTGCTGAATATTTTGGTTAGCCTCTACCTCATTTCAGAAAGCATCACACTGAATAGCATGTATTAGGAAAGTGCTTAGGTAAGGGCTAAACATTAAATGTTAAGTTTTACTGGTGCTTCTGAGGCCCAGCAGCCCCATCCTTTGAGTAACTTAGCTTCTGTATTATGACACAAGATTTTTTTTTTATTTCACTCTGTTTTCTGCTTCCTTGAGAAAATGAGAAATTTGTTCGTTATGACATACCTTAGACTACTGTCTCCTCCCCTTTCTTAAATCAACTTCTGAACTTCAAAATTGATAAAACTATGATTTAGCACAAGGTAAAGCCATAGCAACAAACACATGGCAAGCATATGGCAAGCATATGGGCAAGCATTTTAACCTTAGCTAAACACTGTAAATTTCTTAGGAGGCAAGATACCAATATTTATGTTTGCTTCTGCTTGTTGGTCTCACAGCGTTTGGTAGATGTCATGGGACATGACACAGCAGCAGCAGGGAAGTGCTGTGGTGCAGTGTGGCCGGAGCAGGTCTCTTTAAAGGAAAGAAAAGGTGCAGTTGCCTGTCCTATCCAGCCAGCCACTGAAGTTTGATCCTCACCTACTTTACCATAGCTCTACATTTAAGGTCCACAGTCAAAAGTCCACAATGGAACTGCAATGCCTAGTGAGTGTTAGGTAACTACTCCAGTCCGATAACAAATGTGTTGTTTTCCTTTTATATTTATATCTTTGCACCTGTTAATCATGATAGTCTTCTCATACACTTGCATGCCACATATGCCCACATTGGATACCACTACCCTTGACCTTGCCTTTGTCCAGTTTGGATTTGCTTTTAAAATACTGTTTAAAATAAATAGGGAAACCTACAAAGTATAAAGCAATAGATAGTGAAATGACTCCTGAACTAATAGTAGCCTCAGCTAAGATTTCCAGATGAAGAATATCAAGGTCCCAATTTACCAGTTCGTGGTTGGCTGCTAACAGGAGTTTTACTAGAGAAATACAGGTCTCCCCACCATTAGAATATTTCAGAAACTAGTGAGTAAGTGGTCTGAAACTTCCATGAGAGGTTGTTTGGATTGAAGTGGTTCATATTCTCTTTGCAATGCTTTTGATGCATTTAACTGAAAAACTTTTAAATTTGACAATAAAGACAAGGAGTTAAATCCTATCATCACTGAAGATAACAGTCAATCCCTTGACTGTCCCTAGAGCTTGAATTTCACTCATGTTTCTTTCCTATCTTGCTAAAAAAAGTTATAAAACATTATGACCCGTTTGGCATATATTCCCATCTCTAGAGCAGAGCATGCTTTCTTGAGGTTGTTCTGGGAAGACCCATTCTGGAACCAGCTCTCTTTTCTGTCTGGAATGAGGGCTTGGGATGCTCATGTAGTACCATCAGTCTGATGAAGCCCAGGTCAATCCTATAGAGGGGATAAGGAGAAGAGACGTGCCAGACACAGGAGTACATAGGCCATGTGGGACGTCTGATACCATTTCCTTTTCATGGAAATTAGAGTGAAAAAGCTATGTACATAGCTGTCCTAAATAACCAGATGATATTTTTATTTCTTTTTTTCTGTTCTAATGTTTAACACTCATTGCTGGCTTGTTTCTTTAGTGGAAAACCTCCACATCAAACTTTGATGATATTATGGGCCTTTCTGCTGCCATGCACTATGCAGAAGCTGGCAAGAAAGTCCAGATCTCCTGTCTGCTGGCTCATATCCCACAGCTGCAGGAAGTCTCAAATTTTTTACACAGAAAGAATTTCTGACTCCAGAATTACTTCCAGGAGCTCTCCAGTACAAGAACTGTCTAAAGGACAGAAATCAAAGCAGGAACAATTAAAAAAGCTGCACTGCATATGGTCACAATCTATGTTCTAAGAGAAAAAAAAAACAAATTATTTTTTTCTACAGTATCAGATATAGTAATTCTGAAGACAGAAATTTTACCCTGAATTCTCATATTTTGCCAGTATAATCTCAAGTAAGCATAACATCTGAAAGGCTCAACAATTACATGTGTAAGAGCAAAGCAGAACTTTCTTGGGGATCTGAGTCAGAAAAGCAGGTTAAAAAAACATGACATTTCAGAGACTGTTAGCTACTTACAACCTGATTTTTATTTTGCAGGGAAGGAGATCCTTTTCCATATGCACCATCATAATCCATTTTAGAACCTGAGTTTGATGTTTAACAACTTATATGCAGCTATCACTACTAATTCATCAGTTTTGAGATTATCACTGTGGAAGGTTATTGATGAGCACCAGAGGCACAGCAGCAACCCTCAGGGCAAATAATTTTTAAAATAACTTTTCTACTCATCAGTCATTTTTGTCCAAGTTTTTCTTCTGAAGTTAAGCATGTCCCCCATTTTCTTCCAATGTATGCACTTGCAGTCCAGAAAGTCAGGAGTGATATCCAAGAGATATTCTTGTGCAGTCAGAGGAGACTGTTTTATCTTCCACAATCAGCACTGAATTTTAACACAGGTGTGTTGCAAAATATTAGGAGGAAAGAAAGGGACATAAAAGACAAAGAACACTTCTTAGAATATGGAAATAATTTTTTCCTCCTAACTTTACTTTCATGATGCTTTATGTCTAAAAGCCAAAAAATGTGGTAAGAAGAAAAAAAATACAAAACAAAATCCAAATGCTATCTGTCCTAATCAAACAAGCCGCCAAACAAATACAAATGAATTCCATAATATTCCATACTATGCACTCTCCAATATCCAAAAATAATATTTTACTTCATGTTTCCATTATTTCCCATTGCAACTCAGAACTGTGCTTGGCAACATATCTCTTTCTATTGTTCCTTTTATAACATTAATCAAATGACTGTTTACACTGCAGTCACTCATGTGCTTGAACCTCATGTAGACAAGCCTCTTTAAGATTTCAATGAGCTACCTTGGGTACTGCTAGCAAGAGAGCTGTGATATCACAGAACCCAGCCTGAGCATGCCTATCAAGTGTCCAGGCTTTCCTGGGCATATTTATTTTTCACCTTGAATTTCTTCAGAAGTGGAAACCTAATACAAACTTAGGCTGACTGGTAGCTCTTTAGGGGCAGATGATTTTATGAGACTGCTGTTCATCTGGAGACACTAGGCATGTTCTTAGTCATCTGTCCAAGATTTCAGACTGCTGCGTGCCTTGGTTGGAAGTACCGTTCCTGCACACTCTGGTGGATTGCCTTGTGCAGCCAGCCCAGCACTGTGTGACTGCACAGGTTCCAGGAACCTGTGCTGGGTTAATGGTTGGACTTGATGGTCTTAAAAGTCTTTTCCAACCTAAATGATCCTATGATTCTGTGATTCTATGAAGTGTTGGCTAAACCCTTTGAACATCCTCTTCTCATGTGGTCTGCAGATGCAGCAGAAGCTAAATGCCTCCTGTGCACATTAGATTTACTACACATACTCAGAAAAAATACGTAGCAGATCCGATTCTCATGGATGGGTTGTTTCTTTTGCCTGCTCACATTTTACTATGTACAGGACATTACACTTTGCTAAAATGACATGGGCTTGGACTAACATAGAAGACTACATGCTTATGACAGAAGTTTAGGCACAATTCACTGGGCAAAGGCCTCTTTTCTGACCTCAAACACAGAGCTGAGGGGGGGCATCCCAGGTCCAGGCTGCCAGAGCCTGCCACAGCAGGCAGTGAGCCTGCAGCACCATGAGAGCCACGGGGTTCCTTAGGGCAGCTGCATGCCAGCTTGCAGCAGGGAGTTGTGGCAATAGAAGGAGCTATGGAAAGTGGCTGAGCTGAAGAGCAAAGCTGGAGAGAAGGACTCATGCTGCAAAAATATGTAGGCTAGAGAAGGTCTTTGTTTTCAAACATTTGATTTTAATCTGTTTCACTCAGCAGACTGAAATGCTTTCTTTTTAAAAAGATTTTCTCTTGCCTTCTAGAGACTGAAAGCCCCCTTGGTGGCTTTGGTACATGAACTTTACAGGAAAGGTAGGACATTTCTCCATAGAGTTTTGGCCTACAACTCTTGTCCAAGAAACACAATACACATGTAGCAACAAACATATGTATTACTAGCTGCCTATTCCTGTCTCAGCAATCCAAAGCTAAGGATCCAAAGCCTGTACAAGTAGGGATGTCAATACTGCACAATTTGCCTGTGCGTACTCCACACTGGTGCTCTGACTTTGCTATGAGCACCTGAGATACTTTCTAGATTCTCTCTTCAGACAATCAGAGGGACTGACAAAGACAGCAAAGACAGCTGTTGGAACAGCTGTCTGAAACAAGTGAGCTGAGTCCTTACCTGTGCCTCCCAGCTGATTGTGGAGGGACCTGAGAAGAAAAGCCTAGATTCGCCCCACTATCTGAAACATATCTTGGTAGCTGAAGTCAGATGGGGTGAACATTTTAAGGATTTGTTGTGGATTAACTCTAATAGGCAGCTAAGCATCCCTCAAACACTTACTCCTCTCCTCCCTCAGCAGGACAGGAGAAAGAATAGGAAGAGTAAAACAAAGAAAACATGTGGGTTGATAGTTTAGTAAGCAGAGGAAAGAGGAAGAAGAAAGAAAACAAAACAAAACCTGTGATGCAAAGGCAATCATTCATCACCTCCCACAAATAATTGATTCCCAGCCTGTCTCCAGGCAATGACTACCATCTGACATTCCTCCCACTGTGCAATTACAAAATGTGATGTTATATGGCATGGACTATCCCTTTGGTCACTTAGAGTCGACAGTCCCAGTTCCATCACCTCTCAACTTCTTGTGCACCCTAAACCTAATCACTGGGGTGCAGAGTTGGAAAAAGAGAAAGTCATGATGCTGTGCAAGAACTGTTCAGCAACAGTCAAAACACTGCTGTGTTATCAACACTGTTTTGGTCACAGACTCAAAACACAGCACCATGCAAGCTGCTGTGAAGAAAATTAACTCCATCCCAGATCATAAAATTACATTGAGAGAAGCTCTGTCTTTGGTGAATTGCGAGCATGATACAGTCAAAATGAAACATATGGTTCTGTTTCAAATTTAAATGGGTGATCTTATGGCAGCTGAAATCCTTACTCTGACAGATATGATGTAGAAAAAAGTAAATAAAAAATTAATTTTTAAAAAATTATACAGTGTTTGTAACTGTAATTGAACTCTGAATACATTACACTCCTCAGAAAAAGAACATGTTGCCTCCTTCTAACTATTGTGGAACACAAAATTTACTGTTCCCTTATTACTTCTGCAGTCAGGCAATGCTGACCCTCTTCTAGGCAAGCACTTCCAGTTCCTTCAGAAATTACACTTCTCCTACTGTTTTGGGATGGTACAGGGTCAAAGCAGTGCCAACAGATCAGAGAACGATCCTGTACTCCTGACTACATTATGGATTTATGGGGCTTATACTAAAGTGAATGAAGGCCAGAAGTGTAGGCATGTTTGAACAGGTGTATCTTTGTACAGATGCTGAGCTAGGCCCCACTTTGTGATTTACTCTCTAGTAATAATACAATTTAGAAAATGAGGGAATAGCCAGAGTGATACTAGGAGTGTGGATGTGATTAAATGGAATGTATTTTTCAAAAAGGCTGTACATATTGACATAGTCCCCAGCAGTGCCAGGGAGAATGACCTGTAGGCTACCATGTGCTCATTTGCAATCTATTGGATGTATGGATGGATCAGTTAACACTCAGAGAAAAAGTTCGATAGTAATTGTGGGGTGGGTGGAAGCAAAAAAATGGGAGGAGGATTTTACTACTATTATTTAGAAACAAATATAAGTCTATAGCATTGAGGTGCTTTAATTATTCTTTTTTTAATTATCATACAGATAGGATATTACTGTCATTTAAATAGTTTGTGAAAAACAAAGCAAACCTAAATAAAGACATGTTCACTTGTTCACTTTGTAAACTGTTTGGATAAATGCTAAATTTTCTGCGCTAGTGTAGATCATCCATGATTTCATTGTCTTGCTCTATTCTCCAATAATCATAATTGGCTTTGTGTTCTGTTCTGGCCCAAATGAATTTTTCTATTGAAGTGGTTAAAAAAAATATGATATACACCATAAAGTTTGTTGTCTGTGGGTTCTGAAATATTTTAGCCTGATCTTATTCTTTTGTATTTTTGCTGTTCATTTTTCAGGCAGTTACATTCATGTAACCCATGTCTTTACTTATATTTCAATAGCTTCTTTGATACTTTTCTGATACTTTGTAATACTACTATTACCTGCATTTTGAAATGGGTGATTAAGTAATTCAGTGAAACCAATTTTCACCTCATCACTGTAATCCAGACTAATGAGAGGCTGTGGATTCTAATCCCTTAGAAAAGATAACAGAAATTTTCCTGGTGGTAAATTGTAATGTTCCAAATGGAGAAGCCCAAATGGATATCCAGATTTGGAAACCTAATAATTATGGCAACTTAGATCTAGGGTAAATCTTTATTTCACTGGCTCTTTACAATGAGAAAAACCAGGACAAGACCATTGTATTTTCCTATTTTATGATATAAGATCTGCAGATCATCTCTAATTCTAACATAAGGTTTTGATAATCAGTAACTATAGCAAATTAACTTGAAACCAACATCAATTAGTGGATATGATTCACATTTTACTCAGTTCTAACCCTATAAAACAATGCTTTCCTAGGACAGCAACAACCATAAATTTTAGTCTCATATATTGTGTGAGGTGGAAATGTGGAAAACCATTTCACAATAAACAAAACATTTTAGACTAGACAGATTATATCTAGGCCAATGCCTTAAATTTTTGTTGGCAGGACACTTTCAGGAGTCAAACTCTCATGTGTACTTGTAAGATGTAGACAGGCCACTGACAGCAAGTGAGTAAACTTTCTCTCATTCTATAGACTTTTCTTTTAGAAGGATATGTTTTATGAAATATATGAAATAAATCTGTAGAAAACTGAACAGAAACAAAAAGTGAGAAAAATAATCCATTTCAGTGGAAATTTACTTTTCAGTGTGGCTGTTTACAAAACCTCTTCTTATTGTTGTTGAGAGAACACTGGTCCATATCAGATACAGAGATTATAAATAAAACTTTAGATTTGCATTATCACTGCCAGCTGTTGACATGATCTGTATTAGTCACTAACAGCTACAGTCATGGCTCACACAGGCAGACTCATTGAACTATTCTTGGCTGGGAAATCCTCTGCTGAAACGAGTGTGTCTTGCTTCTAAGAGAGAGCTGCTTCTCCTTGCAGTTGTTTGTCCAAAATGCATGCGGAACAGGTACAGCCTTTCATTACTTGAAGTTGCAACTTACTTTCTGTATCATAAATCATATCTGTCTAGGAAGTCCTCCTGAGCTAAACCTAAAAGGGTTTTTAACCTTCTTGTATCCAAATCTTCTGATATTTTTGCTTTGTGATATAGATATTTAGAAATCTCACTTTATTTACTTTTTTTGGCTGAGTTACAACATGCACAAATGAGACTAGAGACTGCTGCATTATTCAGTTAATCATTTGGAATTTGAAACTGTTTAGAAGTACTTGAAACCTTGACATTTCATGGAGGGAAAAGCACTCTAAGAAACCCTGGGCAAATCCTGCAAAGGCTCTGTAGTGATGACAAAAGAGGATTTTACATGCCTGAGATAAATGTATGTGGGAATTCTTTCCAGATATGTAGCAAGCTCCTCAAAGGTGAACTAAATAAAAACTGTGTTGTTGCACTGTTTTTGCTCCTTTTTGCTCTACTCTTGGCAACGACCCTGCATTTATTTTTATCAGATTAAACAGTGTATTGTAAACCAAATCATATGTTCTCTGGCATAAATCTTTTTAATGCTAAAGTTTCCTCAGGGTCTAAGTGATAACTCCGGATGTTGACTCATTTGATAAATGGTATCTCATGATGATGACTGCAATCCCCAAAACTTCCAGATGAAGTTATGTCCTATCCTGCTACATCCTGCTCTGTGCTGCATAGAAGAAGAAAACTGAAAAGGCTTTCCTAAAGCAAGGCAGGATGGACTCCAGAGCAGCATCTTGTTCAAAGCTGAGCCTCCTGATACAGGTACTAGGACAACTGTGCCTAACGCCAGGTCCTGACATTGTTCTCCAAGTAAAAGCCAGGGTACAACCTCTGATGTCAGAGCAGTTGTGCCTAAGTGCTGCTTCTTGCCTGAGTGAGGCAGACTGTGACCATTCCTGTCAGATTACAACCCACATACCAAGTCAGTGGCTGCCTCAGGCTTGTGCCCCCACAAACTCCCAGCATGAGTATCAGCTAGTGGTGGTCAGTGTCCTCTAGCACCTCTGTACTTCACAATGTTTCTTGCAGTTTATATGCATGCATCTGAGTTGGCAAAATCTATTTGTAGGACATCTTCAGTGTTTTTCACTTGAAGCTGAAGCACATCCACAGTTCAGTTGTAAAACATTCACGTACCTGTAGCTCTGGTTCAAAGTATTGCTTTTGGAAGAGTGAATTTAATGGCTTAATCCTATTACCAAAATAAGGTGGTTTACGATGTGTTGTTCCCTTTGTTGTAGCCCACTGCAATTTATTTGAGGCTGAATGGAATGACACTATGGAATATTCTTCTGAGTAGCCACTAGTTCTCTGTACACTATTTTATGTGAAAGGCATTTAAGAAACTAGTTTTATGTTCAGGCATAGTATTAAACGGGGTTATCTGGCCTCCTTCTTAATTACTGTACCTCAGAATAAAATGAGATGGAAATTATTCTTAATGATTTACACACTCATTTAAGGAGATTGAGAGAGGTGAAGGGTTGTGTAGTTTACTGGTTTAAAAAGGAGACTGAGACCTTACTTCAGCAGCTGATAGTTTTTGGCTAAGATTACCTACCTTGTGATTTTAGAGATTATTAGGCTTTGTTATTGCTATGTTAATTGATCTTTATTTACCATGAGATTATTTCTAGATACTTCCAGGACAGAAGTCTATGCATACACACCCTTTAGTACATTTAGGCTGCACCGTAAATTTAAAAGGGCCAAGAAACAGATATAGACTTCAGAACTCATTCATCTATACTAGTAAATTACTAGAATGATCCTTGTTATGAGTTTGACTCAGTGGAATTACTACTCTCTCAACAACTCCCAGGCACACTTTAGGACCTAGCCATGATTTGGCCATGAACTATCCTACCAATTAGTTTGGATGCCACTGATCTATCTGGGAGGATAAGACGGTTTAATAATATGGACATGGGTCACTCTGTTTCAGTTTTTTCAGTGCCAAAGAATAACATATTTAATTTATTAGCATAAATGAAGTCTCAGTGTCCGGTGCAGCAGACATGCAACACACCTGTTGTAGATGGAGACTGACCTGCATGTGCTCCGTCATTCTTATACAGCTTAGCTACAATTCATCTGCACTCTTACTGACTACACATTTGAGGTACCAAGGATGCATGGGATCCGCATGCACCCACTGTGCAGACGCATAGGGTGCAGATTTGTTACACAAGCTGCATATGTGTAATAAGGTGTACCCATACATAACACAATATGACTAGTTTGAAATATCAACATAAATTTTCTGCGTGTGTGCTATGTCCTGGGCAGCTAGATATCTACTATTCCCAGGCAAAGGGCCAAATTTATCAATTTCAGTTTTCTTTTTTCCCATGAGCTGTTTTCTAGGTAGAAACAGAGATGTGTTAAGTGCAACTTTTTAATGCCAACACATATTGAGTCAGATTCAGGTGTTTTTGCTTCACTCTTGATCTGTGACTATGTCAGAGTCATAGAAATGAACAAAACTGGGTGTGTCAGAAGACTTGAGACAATCCTGATTGTTGGCAGTCCAGGTGTTTTAGCTGGGATTTACTGAGATTTCAGAGACCTTAAGCAAAATATACAGTACTGCACAGACCTTGTGCTCATTAGGAAGCCTAATTAGATGCAGTGTAACTGCAATGACAGTCATAACTCAGCTCTTAGATAAGATTTCCTCAATTACCTCAGTGAAAGGAACCAGGGCTCTAATTCCCACTGAAATCCAGTAGGAGAATGACAAGCATCTAAGTTACCCCAAGAACTCTTGAAAATGCGGCCTTTGTAAGGGTTCATAGTGGTGTGTAGGTTGTATAGTTGCAAACACTGTATCATTTCACTGCATAGGGGCAAGTATGCTGTAGAGACATAAAACCTTTAACCCGTATTGTACTTCGGAGCTGTTTGTTTCCTTTGTTATGAACATTTATGGGAAACACAAGATACAACATACATAGTGCAATGGTAAGGGTACTGGAAAAAAATTGTCATATCTACTGTCAAATGTTTTCATTGAAAACAATCTGCTGCAAACTCAGTGATATTTACTACATTGAAAACAAATTAAAAGCCTTTAAAAATCTTCTCCCAGTTAGTTCTATATAAAAATGAAAGGACTACTAATCCCTGTAAGAATATAGCTAGAAAGATGTCCCTGAAAAATATTTTTAAAGTGGCAAAACTGTAGTTGATGTAAATAACATGCCCAGAAAATGTGCAATTACAAGCTCTTGGCCTCATTACTAGAGTTTTTAATTACATTTCTGTTACATAAGATCTTTGTCTTTCCAGGCTTTTTTCTTGAGGATTCCTCTGCACTTGTATGTATCCATCTGCCCAACCACATCCTAAGGGACCCAGAGAGTGTGAGAGAATGAGAGACTGTTTTATGTCTGTGTGAGCAGTTGTTCCACATCTACTATTCTCTGCACCACACTGTAACTAAAAACCTATTCATTTAAGTCTTGAAGTATATATTTCAAACTGCATTCATTAGGAATGAATCTCCTTTCCCTTTCTTGACCACATTCTTACAGGGCTATTGAAGTTTGAGCACTGAGTTCAGTCTTGGCAGGTCCCCAGCCCCCTTCAAGGTCCAGGTTCAAGCTGTATTTGGGTTCTTTTGTGCTGATGCCTGCAAATTTAGAAGGGAAGTTCAGTAGAGGATAGATGAGCCCTAACACTGTTTAGGCCAGTCTCCATTTCTGAGCTGAAGGGTGACAAAAAGTGCAAAAGTGAAGTTGGTCCAGGAAGGTTTTAAACAGCAAGCCATAAATTATCTTTTTTTCCCCCCTTTTTTTCCATTCTTCCCCCTTCTCAAGAGAAGGCATTTCCAGTAAAAGCTAAATTTGTCTCAGAAATTGGCTCTGTTCTTTTCAACACTGCAGAATGCTTTACTGCTAAGAAGGACCCCTAGTGTTTTTGTCAGATTTCATCTCTTCCAGGCTTATGTACTTTTGTGTAAATATATAAATATATAAATAATTACATGCACATGGTATATGCATATATATATAGACAGTGGAGGGTCAAAATTTTTCCACAGTAGACTCAAAAAATGCAACTAATATTTGTCTGGATCTCTAGGACTGCCTGTTTTCAAGGGCATAATGCATCCTGGTGAAAGCCAATTTTATAATCTAACAATGACTGTAGACACAGTTCTGTTTGTAGTCAGAGTCCTTAGATGTGCCGGATGTATTTTGATGAAATATTATTTGACCTGAGAAAATGCCAATTAGTCAAAATGGAAACATGCAGAAAGTTTAATTTTGACACTCAGTATATATTCCATGTTGCCAGAATATTTTGACCGCTTGTAAGCAGAAAGGTGGAATTTTCCAGCTCAAAATGTTTTAGTAAAACAAGGTACACTGAAAACATTTAGAAATGGTGAAATTTAGATAGAAATGTGTCAAAAAAAAAAAAAAAAAAAGCTGACCAAATTAATTCAGATATTTCGTTCAATATTTAGTCTTCTTCTGCCTGTGTGTTCCCAGCATTTCTGCCCTTCTTCTACTTTGCTGCCTGAGAGACTGTGGTTAATGGCTTTCACCCATATGGGATTCTTTTGACTAGTAAGAAAATGAACAAGAACCAATCACACATGTCTACATATAGCGTATTCATTAAATATTTATGTGTCCTGTTGACATAAGATTGTTATCTTACCTCTTTGGTAATTAAATCTCTAATAATTTACTGAGAACAGACTAAGCAAATGGAGTACCTGAAATTTTGGTGTTTGTCACCAAATTTACTGGTGTTTGTCACCTAGTATATTATAGGAAACTACAGTTAGATATTTTATGCACCTCTGATGTATTACTTAAAAGACAAGGTCCTGACTCATCATAGTGTCTATGTACATGTTTAATCTGAAGTAATGATATTTAAGAATATGCTTCAAGCTAAGCATGGTAAAACCAATTGTGTGAGTTTCAATCAGGTCAAATGTGGCACTTTGGCCACAACAACCCCTGGCAATGCTACAGGCTTGGGAGGAGTGGCTGGAAAGCTGCTCAGCAGAGAGAGACCTGAGGGTGTTGATTGACAGCCAGCTGAGCATGAGCCAGCAGTATGCCCAGGTGTCCAAGAAGGCCAACAACATCCTGGCCTGTATCAGGAGTAGTGTGGACAGCAGGACCAGGGAAATAATTTTACCCCTGTACTTGGCACTGTGGAGCCTGCATCTCGAATACTGTGTTCAGTTTTGGGCCCCTCACCACAAGAAAAATGTTGAGGCACTAGAGATGGCCAAAGAAGGGCAGCAAAGCTGGTGAAGGGTCTAGAGCACGTCTTATGAGGAGTGTCTGAGAGAACTGGGGTTATTTAGTCTGAAGAAAAGGAGGCTGCAGGGAGACCTCATTGTTCTCTACAACTACCTGAAAGGAGGTTGTAGAGAGGAGTGGATCGGTCTGTTCAACCAAGTAAGAAGTGATAGGACAAGAAGAAACGGCCTCAAGTTGTGCCAGGGGAAGTTTAGACTGGATATTAGTGTCCTGGTTTGAAGGACAGGTGTTTGTTAAATCAAGGGCTCTCAGGCAAGGATATAGGAAATAGGAATAACAGTT
>JAVSBS010012982.1:73446-83493 GCA_033124195.1 Coracias cyanogaster | reverse complement strand
ACCCAGGAAATGATGACATCAAAATGCTTCCCCTAGGAACTTATGGGAAAAAATTCTACATGTACAGAAAAAAAAAACAAAAGGGAAGACAAATCTAACCCCCAACAATTAGGAATAATTTCTTTATGAAAAGTGTTATTGGGCATTGGAATGCATTGCCCAGGGCGGTGGTGGAGTCTCCCTAGAGAATCCCTAGAGGCATTTAAAAGTAGCATAGTGCTACCCAGTACTGGGTAGCTGAATCTAAACTGGATAATAGGTACTTGCAAATGCAAATCCCTACACCGTGCTTACGGATCTGGGAGAAAACTAGGTTAAAACCATGCCAAGGTCTGTTCTAACATTAATGTATCAGAAGATTGTGTTTTGCTTCCCAGTAATATTCCCTAGTTCTCTTTATTAATATTGACATAGCCCTTATATCCTACAATTTCCGTAAGATTTCTCATAAAATTTGCCACCCAAAGGGAGAAGGTTAATTTCTGAGAAAATAAAGCTGTTCATCCTTAGATGTCAGCTGTCACATGAAGAAGTGTTAACTTCTTTTGCCTATTAGATGAAGTTAGCAGTGGACTAGGGGATTCTAACAGGGCTGGATATTTTGAGAGCAGTGATGTTAGAGTAGTGAACTTCTAATGAAGAAGATAAATTATTTGCTGCAGTAACAATGGAAAAATATTGCCCAGTTATTAGAAGTCCAGCACTTCAGTGGCAAAAATGTTTTGAATGTCCTAAAATCTGTAGGCATGTGTAAAGAACAGTGGAGTACACCACATCAACCTGAAGGAAAAGATGCTTCAAGAGAATTTTTCACTTCCCCTAAGCAGCAAAATTAATTAACGTCATGGACCTGGTTCCAGCCATAATGGAAGCATAATCTCATGTAGTTTTGTAAATTTTACACCCTTAAGTAAAGCTTTTGAGGCTTTTATCAAAACTGTTGTATTGTTCCACTTCAACTCTTATGTCACATTTTAATTTCTATTTTTTTCTTCCTTCAGAAGAAGGTTGATCAAGAAGTTGATCTATTGTCACAAAAACATATTTCATTTAGAGCATGGCTATGCATTTTCCTGTTAATGGAGTTACCTAGAATTGAAATCAAGGGAGCTACTGATGCATCTTTGTTAGCAATACCTCCAGTGTGATACTGTCTTTTAAGATATACTTAAGAGAGTGGAGAAGGTGCCATCGTATGCAGTAATACTTTCAGCTGGTGAGCCCTGAAAAAAAGAAACCATTTCATCAATCTAATCCAGACCACAAAAAGTATATTCTTCAAACAGAAAATCCTGAAATCTTAGATCTAGAACAATAACAAAAGTCTCAGAAAGAGGATGCTTTCATTTTCTGCAGAGCTCATAGGTTTGGGTGAACTAAATGACCTCATCTCTCTCCTGGAAGACAAGAGCATAGAAAAGATGAGGGAAAGCAAGAGAGGAACAGAAGCTGTTACAAATCTAATTAATATTATTTGACTGAGTCATTGTATAATTTAAAAAATCAAAATCGTGTGGGTTTTGTCCTTTGCCTACTGTTTGCAAATTTTTTTAATGTGATCACAGAGTTCCTATTTTTTGAGAAACCTAAGTGTTTTCTCTATGTTTTTCACATTAAACCTAGTGAAATCCTTTTACGTTCCGTTGACACTCTATGCTTGCTTCTTATCCTTTACCAGTCTGACTTTTCAGTAAGCAAGTTCTCTCTGACTTTCTGGAGCCTTTAAAAAAATTGTTTCCTTACAAACTTAAATTTTCCAGATGTCAGAGATTTTAAAGCATCCAGTGTATAGTGATCTGATCAATGTTTTAGTAGTTGTTTAAAAATATTGACATAATATGTAGAGAGAATACATGACGGCATGTGGAGATATAAAGATTTTATTTGCATTAGGTTGTACTGGCTGCATTGTTCACATGTGGTGAAGTCATGAGTGTGTTTTGTTATCGCTATTTATTATTTATATAGTGCCAAGAATGTGCTCAGCAGCACCCTGTCATGAATACAATAAAATGTTTTTACAACATGGCCTATCATGTATTTACATTAGACTGTGCTTTAGAGATATTTCAGAACACACTGTAGGGTTTTTAATTTGTGTTGGTTTTATTTTCCCACATCTTTCTCCCTCTAAATTCTGGCTGCCTTTACTCTTCTTTTCTTTATTTTTTTTTTAATTTTTTCTTTTTAGCACATTCAAGATTTAACCAACAGTACCTTTCAGTTTGCCTAGGATAAACACTGGTATGTCTTGTTGCAAAGCCAGGAATCTACATGTCCACTGGGACAGATCTAGTATTTCTAGCTCTGAAATACCTCATGCTCCAGAACAGAAAATTTCTTGTAGAAGAAAAAAGGTATATTTTTCCTACTTTAATGCAGGAAAAAGGGGAGATAAATGTGCCAGGACTTTTCTCTGTTATGTTTCCTTTTTTCAAAGCAGTTAGCCTTTTCTTATAGTACAACCATGCATGCTTAAATCAAATGGTGCTTCCTGCTTAAAAAATCATGTTTTATGTATGACCAAAATGTTGTTAGTAGTACTGCTATAGTGGAAGCATGCCATGGATGCTGTTCTTAAACAGTGGAATATGAGGTTGTGGCTTGAGAGGGATGCAACAAAATTAGGCAAAAAAGGAGAAGGTACTGAGAAACCACAGTGATTGCTCCTCACGTTTGATTTTCAAGGCTGCGGGGCTAGTAGTAGGCATACGGAGGTCATCAAATATTTGGGCAAATAACCTTCCTGCAGTGTAGCTATTTTGCAAGACAATTCATTCAAAGTAAAACTGAAAAGGCAGTGAAGACTGGTAGTGAGGGTGACCTGGATGTCAGTTGTACCTGCATCCCAGGCTGGAGCAAAGGGCAAGAAGATCGCTGCCCTGGCAACTAAGCAGGATCAGGGGATTTGTTGTTAGGTGGCTCTGAGCTCAGTGGCAAGGAATCAACACCAGTGAGGGAACCACTGAATTTCAGCCAGGAGCAGGAGAATTCAAATATGCTCAGCAGGGCATGAAGACTGTTGCAGCAGATAAACCCAAGGCATTCTCACCAAAGAAGAATGGGAGTGTAGTGTGTGCCCACAGCGTTGGCTGCTCCAATACAGCAAGTGGCAGCAGGGCAAGTGCAGCTTCCTGTATGAAGTGCTGCTCTCAGCCATGCTTAAATGACTGCGATTGCATATATACATCCATACAGACACCCACTGTATTCCATTTAAACGTAAGAGCCATTGTTTTCTGTTAATTTCTTCTGACAATTTTATATGTTATTGAAAACCAGTGGCTTAGTGAGGTGTGAAAAACAGGTGGAAATTTAGAGTGTGTGGAACAGAAATCTCTGACAATATGGCAAGAGTGCAACTGCTTGAAAAGTGTTGTCCCTCCATGGGAGAGACCATGGGGTTTGTGCTTTCTTTTAAAAATCAGGTTATGCCGTATTTTGCAGCAGCAAATTGTTTTATCTGCCCGTCTCCAGTTTTAGTAACTTATTAATTACATTCAAGATGGTTCTATTTTCAGGCCAAAGACACTTGCTTGTCATCATGAATGTGCCTTTCTCCTTCTTAAACTTTTTGTACTTATGAAAATTGACTGACTAGGAAAGACTACTTTGGCAAAAGTTGCTATCTATCTGCATGCAGCAACATTGACATTAAAATTCTTTAAGTCTGCTAAGAATTCGTGTTATTTTACATGGAATTATTAAAAAAAAAAAAATCTAAGAAGGGTAGTAGTAATTCACAATAGATCTACTCAGAAAACCATATATCCCAAAGCTACAAGGGAGTATTTGACATTATCTTGTCTGATCTCCTTTATAACACATATCTAAATTAAATTGTTCTTAAATTAAAGCATATCTGTCTCTTTCTCAAACTCCCTGTGCCCCTCCTCACTCTCTCAAAACTCAATCTTTATTTTGAAACAGGCACAGAGAGAGATAATCCACTGAAAGCTGCAGTAATTTGTTCCAGTAAAAAATTCTTTCACTGTTAAAAACTTGTGCCTTATTTCTTCCCTGAATTAGTCATGCATCAGCTTCCAGCTATTGGATTTTGATGTATGTCTTTGTCTGCTAGTCTGAAGATCCAGCTCATTGCTGAAATTTTGTTTCCATGGAGGTTCTTATTTAAAGGCTGTGATGAAATCAAGTCCTATTTTTTTATGGTAAGATAAATAAATAGAGTTTCTGGAATCTTTGACCGGAAGGCATGATATTCAGTCATTTATTCTTGTCCTGGAAGGCATAACATTCAGTAATTTAATCATTTTTATTACACTTCTCTAAGATTTTGCTTATCCATCCATATCCTTCTTGAGCTATGGTCCTCAGAGAAGATACAGTATTGCAATAGCCATCACCTCAGGTTCAGAGTTATGACAAGTCTCCCCCTTTCCTATCTATACTCCCATCCCCTTAGGCATCTCCAATCCTATCTCATGCAACAAACACTATATTCCACCCATACCCCACATCCCTTGGTTAATTGACTGCATCCCATCTTTAAATCCACTCAGTAATGTCATGAGGTCACACTTAGCAGTCTAAGTAATCTACATGAAGACAATCTCATTTCAGAAATTCACTACACTTAAAACATGAGCAACTGTGGCCACTCCTGAAACACTCTCTAAGTGCTGACCTATGGTTTCCCATTTCATGCACCCAGCAGGCATCTTCCTTTAATAATAATGAACCAATTTGCACAACTAACAGTGCCTTCAGTGCTTAGCTCTACAAGATCTAGCACATCATATTCTGTCTGCAAGGGCTCAAAAAGTTTGTTGGATTCTGTTTTGTCAGTTTAAGTTCCAAGATGCTCTTTCTGGATTCTGGGAAAAAAAATGACACCCTGTGATTCTTGTGTGGAAGCTGTGTTTGAAACTGTGGCTTCACAACTTTAGAATTATAAAATGCTTATCTGGGTGGCTGTTTGATCTCTGGTAATATCTGTTTCATTCTCAGAATTGCTTTAAATTCCTTTCAGATGTTATATTATGGCTAGAAATTAATATACTGCATTTAATAATATGTGGTGTTCATTTTAGTTTCTGTGTGTTCTTTTTTTTCTCACATATCATAGTGACTGTTGAAGGCTGCTTTGTTTTGTAGCATCTTATGATATAGGATTTTCCCCCAACAGGCATAAACTTCAGAAGTGGGGCAGGGTGGGACACTTTCCCATCCTGGCTTTCATGAGGTCTGAGAGAATGGAAGAGGAGAAAGGATCAGAATGACATTTCCATCTGGTTTCCTCTGAGATATATGGTGCTTAAGAAGCTTCATTAATCATGGTGTGGGGCTGGTTGGACCTTCGTAGTTTATTAATGCATAGACCACAATGACTGAGGGGATGAAAGTTTTAATTTCTTGAGACAGTTTATAGTTTTGGGGTGAACGATTGCAGAGAGACCTGCGATTGAACACTAGACTTGAATATCTCCCACAAAATTTGCAGTAGTTTGGATATGGCTGTATATTAACACTGAAGCCAATGTATTAGCTTGAGACTCTGACAGAAGAGTATGAAACAGGTCAAGCTAGAATTGCCAGGGCCAGCACACACACCCCTACTGAACTCCAGCTTAATGAACTTTACAGCTTGGATCTGCCTTGGGAAAACTAAGGTCTCTTGGCTTCCTGGGGAATGTGATTATTAGAACATCTTTACAAAAGTGTTTGACCTTCAGCCCACAATGAGCACCTAAGACGAATACTAATAGTACATCATTTTGATCATAAAATTCTAAGCAAATGACTTTTGAGTTGCAGCTTGAGGAGTAGAATTTGAGGTGTACTTTTGGAGTCATGTAGTATGTTAATAAATACTCTTATCTCAAAACAGATGCTCCATTTGGATTAAGTTCCCTATGAAAATGAGTCATTGTCCCTACATTAAATAGTAGCATTAACTCTGAAGAAGAGTTTTGTTTGAACTACTGAATTTCCTATGAAAACTAAGGTGCTGGGAGGGTTTAAGAACTGTATCCAAGCAGCATTTTTTGAAATGCTAGAAAAGATAGGCATAATAATTGCAATACAAGACTCTATAAACTGGTCTGCCAGTGCACTCAGTTCTTACCAAAACGTGCTGGGAAATCATTTGCTGTTCAGATTGTGTTTGGAATGTCCCCAGAAGCTTGGCTAAGTTTGCGTTGCAAATGATGTCCAGTTTTGTGTGATGTGTGCTGGCTAACACATGCTTTGCTGTCCCACAGAATGGCCAGTGCACACTTGCTAGTCCTTTGCAGGAGGTGGGAAGTCCTCCTTAAGTGCTGATTCATATCTGAGTTCGTTACAAAGACTGGCCAGGTCAGCAAAAGGGAGAGGAACACTTTAGCTGAACAGGCTAGCAGATGATGACAAGTATTGTGGTTTAGACCCAACCAGGAGCTGGGCATCACATGGCCACTCGCTCACCCTTATGGGAAGGAAAATAGGCAGAAAAAAGTAAAACCTCCTGGGTTAGGATAAGGAGAGTTGAACAGAACAAGGCAAGAGGAGAAGAAACAACAACAGTAACAAAACAATCTATATAGCAAGTGATATGATTATATAAGCCACACAGACCAAACAGCACTGCACCAATAGCACTGCGCCAGAGAGCTTACACCTGGCCTGGTCCCGGGCCTTTATATAGTGGGCATAACGTCATTATGGTATCAAATATCCCACTGGCTGGTTTGGTTGTCCATACTAGCTGTGGCCCCCTCCCAGCTTCTGGTGAAAAATAACCCTATCTTGGCTGTACCCAGGGCAACAAGCAAGTCCCATCACACTCAGTGGAGCCATACTACCTCACAGCTGGGGAAGGTGCTCTAAGTATGATGAAAGAGGGGGATTGTGGTAAAACAGCCTCTGAAAGGATGTGTGTCTACTATTTTTATTAGTGGATTAGAAACCACACTGGATTAATATATCCATGGTTTAAACACACACACCACCCTGAAGTCCTAAAGAGTCAACCATTAACTTTCTGGTAATCTTCTCATTTACTTTTTACTCAGTGCACTTTTTAGGTAAAATTTTAATATTTTGGGAATAATTTCATGGCAACTGCCAGCAAATTAAAGATTAATTTCTTATACTAGTAAGAACATACAGTATCAGCTCAGACCCAAAGGTTTACTTGCTCAATGCACAGTCCTTACTTAGACAGGCTAAACTTTTTGCTAGATAAAGACAATGAAAAAAATTCAAGAACCTTATTATTCTTATTGGGCAAGTTGGAGATTTACTGCACATACAAAAATGTACAGTTTATATTTTACATATTTTTTTGGTGTTTTATAAGAAGAGAGTAATTCTCCACTTCTCTTGAGTGTTAAGAACTCACTTCAGCAATTTCCCACTGTTTGGCAAACCTTCAGTTGTAGTTCAAGAGCACTCAAACAGATTTAGGTTGTGCTGAGACAATTCTTCTCCTGGACTGATCTAATTACTGTAGTTATTGTGAAGAAATAAACACTGACTAATTATTGAGATTTCTATCTGTCTGTTCAGATGTTGTTGTTTATAAGCATGTTGTTTAATCTTCTTGTTATTTACAATTTTTATAGTTGATTCCTCTGAAATCTGAGTGGTTCAGCTTCTTCCGGACAGCAGTCTTATTCAGGCACTTATTTTTCATCCTGTTCAGGTGACTTGTGGCAGTATGGCTCCTCAAGCTGTAAAAGTTCGTGTTAAATGTTTTTATTCCACTAATTTACTTTTTGAACATTAGCGTTTTAAATGTTCTGTGGCAAAAAGTCACATACTTAAACTATG
This sequence comes from Coracias cyanogaster, assembly GCA_033124195.1. Classification (NCBI taxonomy): domain Eukaryota; kingdom Metazoa; phylum Chordata; class Aves; order Coraciiformes; family Coraciidae; genus Coracias; species Coracias cyanogaster. Next base: position 75,723 of record JAVSBS010012982.1, on the reverse strand, counting down.
CATTATGTAAAGAGGAACCTCTTTTGTTTTTATTTTTAGCATTTCTCCAGATAATCTTTTTTGATGGCTTCTAGTTCTTGGACTACAACATGTCTTAAAAACTTATAAAGCCTCCTATGTTTAAGTAATAGTGTCCAGCTGTCCTTGAGTTGGTATAACCAACATTTAGCAGATATTTCCTGGATTTTTTGCAACCTGTTTACCTGTTTTCTGCAGGCTGAAGTCCTGAAGGAAACATACTACCTCATTGGGGTGGAAACATTGAGGAAAAAAAAAAAAATCCATCAGAGGTAGGACAGTGATGTACCCGTGTGGCTGTGAAATAAAAAGAATTTTTTAAAATGCTAAAAAACAATGCATAGCTAACTCTTTCTTTAAGGGTTTGAAAAAGTTGCCTTTTTCAACTTTCTTTCTTGCAGTAATTAAGTACAGATGGGGTTTCTTTCTTTCCTAACAGGTTGTCTTTCACTTCCAATTTTTTTTCATGCATTCCTTGCTATAAATGTACCCAAGTGTCGTGGTTAATTGTATGGAGAATATTATTTAGCGAAAGACACCTTGCTAGGTCTCTTGTTCTATTTTCCCAAGCTACAAAGTGATTGAAATTGACTTTTTATAGAAGTTTTTGGAGTTCTGCTAGCATGTAAAACTACTATGTGAATAATTTGAATTATTTTGCCAAAGCATAAATCCAGCTTGAAGAATTTATGTTATTAAATTCACTTTGGAGGAGATGATGGAGGAAAAAACTCTGAGGCTGAGCATGAAGTTGAAAAGCTGGAAATCACATATATGAAAACAGGTTTGTGTGACAGATATATTTAGGGTGAGCACAACAAAAAAGATAATAGAGTGATGTGCTGGTTTTGGCTCAGATAGAGTTAATTTTCTTCATAGAAGCTAGTATGGGGTTATGTTTTGGATTTGGGCTGAAAAGAGTGTTTACAATTCAGGGATGTTTTAGTTGTTGTTGATCAGTTCTTACACAGTCAAGGCCTTTTCATCTTCTTACACCACTCCACCAGCAAGTAGTCTGGGTGTGCACAAGAAGTTGGGAGAAGACACAGCTGAGACAGCTGACCCCAACTGACCAAAGGGATATTCCATACTGTATGACATCACGCTCAGCATATAAAGCTGCAGCAAGAAGGAGGAAAAGAGGAATGTTCAGAGTGATCGTGTTTATCTTCCCAAGTAACTGTTACACATGACGAGCCCTGCTTTCCTGGAGATGGCTGAACACCTACCTGTTGATAGTAAGGAATTAATTTCTTGTTTTACTTTGCTTGCATCTGACTTTTTCTTTATCTATTAAACTATCTTTATCTCAACCCACGAATTTTCTCACTTTTACCTTCTGATTTGCTCCCCCATCCCACTGGAGTGAGCGTGAGCGAGCAGCTGTATGGTACTTAGTTGCTGGCTGGGGTTAAACCATAAAAAGTGCTGGTGTATTTTGGCTCAGTTAGAGGTTAAAGCAAATGGCATTAGATGATGGTTAATTCCCCAAAGAGGAAGGCAACCAGTACAAAGAGATATACTGGAATTCAATGAGGAATGAAGTTCATGTCCTTTAGATATATCAGGATAATGTCCAGAAAGAAGACAAGCTACAAAACAAAACACCAGAAAGTATATCCTCACCAAGAAGAATCAAGTCTGCCTGACTGAGGGTATAGGTATAAGAATATGAAACGTCTGTAAGAAGCTTTGGGAAACAGATGCATGTGTTGACCAGAGGTTACATTGGGAGTAGTAAAGAAGGCCCATATGACTAATCCTAGGGAGCAAAAATGTTTAAAAAATGAGGACTCGAGCAATCTAGGTGAGAACAGAACAATAAAGGTGTGAAGAGCTTTGTGTAAAAGTTCATATAAGATTTTGAAAAGAAGGGTGGAGACTGTCTTATTTATTACACAGGGATAGATCTGTTTCTTGAGACCTGTGAATTTTATTTATACTACCTTATTAAAATGGCCTAGGACACTGAAGATACTCCTGACACGTCTCTTGTTGTAGCATTTGGTCTTTTATTGCAGACTGAGTTTCTTTAAGAATGCACTGAGGCCTAGGGTGCATAGGAAAATGCAAAGCAGCTATGGGGTGGCTTTCTAGAACTGACTGCTTCTAGTTACAGAGGATTTGTCTACAAATCAAGATTCTTCAGAGTGTTTATCCTAAATAAATGACTGCTTTCTCTTTTCTTTTCTTTTCTTTTCTTTTCTTTTCTTTTCTTTTCTTTTCTTTTCTTTTCTTTTCTTTTTTCTTTTCTTTTCT
>JAVSBS010012982.1:48147-63198 GCA_033124195.1 Coracias cyanogaster | reverse complement strand
TACAGGTCTCCAGCTGGACTTGGCACCATTGATTACCACTCTTTGGGCTCTATTGTGTAGCCAGTTCTTAATCCATCACAATGTCTGTTCTTCTACCTCACACTTCCTGAGCTTGCTCATGAGGATGTCATGGGAAACTGTGTTAAACACCTTGCTAAGGTCAGGGTAGATTACATCCACTGGTCTCCCTACATCTACCCATTCAGTCATGACATCGTAGAATGCTGATTAGTCAAGCATGATTTCCCCTTGGTAAATCCATGCTGACTACTATTGATTACCTTCTTGTCTTATCCTCCTAAATGCTACACCTGAGCCTTTTCTTCAAATAAGAGATGATTTTGGACAACTGTCAGTGATGATACCAATACTCTTCTCCAGCTTTAACTCCAAGATCAACACTGAGTAAACATGGTTTAGACTACTTTCCCCTAATTTTCTTGTACTACAACAAAATGTCTCTACTGCCTTTTTGCCCACTTTCTCAATTTTGTGAGGTTGGCTCCTCACCACCAGCAAAGCATCTGATCACCCAGAGGAATTCAGTGTCTTCTGCCGACTTGGAAATTTCAATTCTCTTCCTTTTACAGGTTGTTAAATGAAGGTTTTAAATAAAAACAATTCCAGCAACAAGGATGCTAGGATCAAATTGTTATATTTACTCTTTTCTCATCTCCAAGACTCCTGCTTGTTTCCTTTTCTAGAGACATGGCTTCAAAACAAAATGCAGAGCATGATATTTTCAAAAGCTTGTCCTGAGGCTCGTAGTCTATAAGACTGTGTAGGTCCCAAGTCACTTTATTCTTGAGTGAATCTTTTCTGCAAAAGGGTTGATATTGATACTACTGCCATTATGGCTCTTCAGAGGGACTTGGATAGATGGGATTATGGGCTGAGGCGAATTGTATGGGCTTCAACAAGGCCAAGTACCGAGTCCTGCTCTTGGGCCAGAACAACCCCATACAACACTACAGGCTTGGGGAGGAGTGGCTGGAGATTTTTGTAGAGGACCAGTACCTAGAACAATGGGGCTCTGGACACATGTAGAATGATGATAATCACTGTTACATCCATCAGAATATGCAAGAGACTACAATATATGAGGTCCCTGAAATAAAAGTCCAAATATCTGAAAACTACACAAAAGGTGAGAGTCAATGAGTAGATTCAAAGGAACACCAGAAAACTCACAAAGCAGTCAAAATGCAAGGACATCACTGCACAGACTATGTAACTGGTGTCAGGGTTGATGTTTGGTTTTGCTGTGCTTTTTTAACCCATAATAAAGATTTGTATAAGGAAATCTGGGTGTCTTGGAGGGGAAATAGTCTCTAATGGGATGGGTCACTGGGAATATGCACTACAGTTCTTGCTGCTATCACCACTAACACAAAAAGCAGACTGGTGCTACCAGTCACAAAGTGTAAGCCATACATTTTGTTACTCTGAATAGTTTTCAAAGTACAGCCAAATGTTGAATATTTGATGCTTTGGTCAGGAGAAGAGGAAGCACTCCAAGATGAAATCAACACCTGCAACTGCCTTACCATAGCAAAGATTATTTCAGACAATGCCTAAGAAAAAGATCTTCTGAAAGACTTTTGCTTCTATGGATAGATAAGGAAGTCCCCACTTGCATGTTACATGTTGGGCATAAAGCGTTTGAAATTTAGATGCAGCTCAAATGTGATTACCTATGGCAAGGACCAGATTCTGAGTGAAGGGTCATGCCTCAGGGATGGTGGAAGAGGTTTCACTGAGGTGTAAGAAAACGTGAAGGCTGAAGGTGTAGAGAACATCTGAATTTGCTAGCAGCTCTTCTAGACCTCCTAGTATACAGCTGTGCAAACAATTTTTCAGTTAAGTGTATAAAGCCAAACATACTGAACATGTAATTTCCGTTGATCCAGAATGAAAAAGTTTCCAATTACTTTATAAAACAGAGACCCTCTACACTTTTGTTCCAGCTTAACAAAACGTTCTCTTGGGCTGAAATGAAATTGCTCATTTGACTTTTTTTTCCTCTTGAAAATATTTAAAATTCAAACATAACTGGAGGTGGTCTCAATACACCACTTGGAAACCAACAATAAAACCTTTCTTACCCTCATTCAAATCTTATTATCAAATTAGATATGAATTTGTGAAAAGTTTCAGTAGTCACAAAATTGCTGACTTCAGTGAACAAACTGCTTGGGTAAAACAAACATTCACCCAGTTCCTGTTATTATACTGACTGACAGGGTATAAGCCTGCTGTGGTGGCTTGGTGTGGACCAGCCTTCCATCAAACCTGCTGTAGCTGTTCCCATGCTAGTGGGATCTACTATAGATGAATGATTGTGATCCATGATTGTGGTCCATGTTTTGTTCTCTGTGTTTAGATGTGTGTTATAGTGTGTTTAGCACTATAGTAATGCACAGGCAAGCCCTCAATGAGCTCAGTTTTCTATACATTTCAAGGCTACAAAGCCATCTCTCTTGTCAGGTGGTCATTTCCCAACACATATGCTCTGCAAAGACTCAAGAGTGGTTTCCAAGTATCATGAAAATTGTCATTTAGAGATTGTCCAGAAGTAAATCTATTAGACAACACTCTCTGGCAGAACAGTTTACCTTTTAAACAACATCATCAACCTTAAGCCAGTGTCATGCACTGATTTGGACTCTATTAATTCTGATTTACGCCTTACTGTTTTAAATGAATGAGCTTGCTTGCAGAGGAGGTAGTATTTAGTGTAAGAAGAGTGCCAGACCCTGGTCCTTGAAATAAGAAATGTTTATATTGTTGGGAAGTGATGTAATGGAAGCTGGAATTATGTTTATTAGCATGTGAAAAGCTTGAGCAATATATCTGTCTGCTTTCTATTAGAGATTCTTTATGCAATAACAAAAAATGTCCATGGATAACAAACTGGAAAACGTATGCATATTTGGCTAGCTGTAAATGTTGTGGGGGTCAGGAGGTGTTGGCTGTCAGGGTGTGGGGGGGTTATTGCATTGATTTAAAAAATATTTTCTAATGACAGAACAAGTTTTATGAAGGTGCTCTAGTGAGACAATATAAATTTTTTTCAAATGTGAAAATAATAATAAAAACTAACCTGAAAGTAACCTGCCCTTTTCTGGATGTGTTGGGAAGTATGGCTACATACCCGCATTTAAATTTTGATACAGTACCATTTCTTATTGGTTTATTTATATTACTGAACGACATGAGAGCTCTACGGAGTAATTACAGACTTCTTTTGCTGGATAATTGATTGGCGCATAGGGAGGGTATTTCTTAATCATGGAGTTAGCATTTTATATCTAAAAGTGGAGACAAGGCATCTGATGCCTTACTGAATCTAGGTCTTGCTACATCAGAAGACAAACATACCACAGAAGAAATGCACTGTGTAATTAGAAGTTATTTACAATTTCATGTGTAGTTTTATAATGTTCTTAACTGATTTTTAAAAATAAAACCAATCCCTAATAGGGTAAGTATTTGAACATTATGAGTGCTGCTCTTTTTTTATGCATTTCCCACAACTTTTTGTGGTGTTCAGGTGTTTTTCTTGTAATTTTTCTTTGTTGTTTGTTTGTTTTGAGATGAGTAATATCTTCATTTATAAATTTTTGGGTTTGATTGTAAATATTGTATGGCAGGAAATCACATGTTGTGGCTTTACATTTGAGCAGTTGTCTCATTCTCACACCATAATGATCTTGAAAAAATAAAATATTTTAAAGCAGAGAAATGCATCAAACAAAATGAGACATTAAAATGATATGTTCCACTGAAATGACAGGAATGCTGTTAAAAGTAAAGTCCTGCTTCTTAGGTGATAGGATATGAAAGTATATGAAGTTTAAGCAAACAAGTTAAGTCTGAGGACAGGAGCAAAATAATATGTTAACATTCACAGCCAAATTAAAATAAATTGAAGCTTCAGGACATTTTATAGAGAATTTTTTTGTTTAGTACAACTTGTAATGTGCAAAGATCCATGTAGTTATGTGAGAGGTGGTGGCAGGATCTAGTGATGATATAGGAGATATATATATATATATATATATATCTATATAAATACCTCCTACTTCTTTTACAGATGTCCTGCAGAAAGAAATTTTCTTGCTGAAAATTCAGCCAGGAAAAGAGATTATAAAATAATTGTTCTCTGAGATTGCTTTTTTAAATTTGCAGTGGCAGAGGATCCGTAAGCATTGTCAGCTAGAAAAGAATGAACGTGCATCAAAGTCAATGTTTGGGAAAGCTGGATGGAACCATTTAACTAGAATTTAGATCTGTTATGATTACGTGGAACATAATTAGAATTGGAGCTTATAACTTAACTGTAAATGCAGTCAACAGAAATTACTGCTCATAAAAGTAAACATATGTCCAGGTTCTACAATGTATTGAGCACAATGTCAATCTTCATCTGAGAGACTTATGGACCTTTTGCGATGGTGTGAGAGCTTATTTAATGTGACACATAAGCAAAAAATCCTTGCCAAAACCCCAATAATTTGGAACCTCCCAAATTTTTTCCAAATGGTACAAAAGCTTTTGTTAATAACAGCAAGACTGTAGGGAGCAAGAGAGGAAAGAAGGTACATGAATGAATAGATGAAGCGGCCAGAGTAGCAGGGAGGAGGACAAAGCCTCTGAGGAACCATCTATTGGTTAGAGGGGTCCACGCGGCACTGCTGTAACACCCGCCAACCCTGCAACCTGGCCACTTGCCTGCTAAGCCCCAGTGGAGATTTTCTCTCATTGCTCAAAACATATGTGGAAACATCCTTAGTCAGGATGTGATGAATCAGTGAAGCATTAACTGCAGGATCGTAATGGAATCATGTTTGATTGTTTTGTGATTGCAGCTTTCCCACTGGTTTATATTTGGACTTCATTCACAATTAGCCTATTGCCATCTGGAATTTCTTTGTATCCATGAAAAGTAAGGAAAAATTGCCTCCTTCAAGAGTAAGGAAATGCATGTAGAAGACCTAAGAAGGAAACTTTGCCTTATATTGCATATTTCCTAGGCAAATTTCTGATTTGTTCTAATGATTTCTTTCTATAGCTTAAATGTGAAGACTATTTTTTATGTTCTCAATACCATTCTGAAGTAATTACAGCTGCAACATTCAGGAATGATTCTTTACAACTGGAGAGTTATTTTTCCATGGAAATCCACAAGACAGAATTTGTTCTGGTCTTCAGTTCAGACAGATTTGTTCTGTAGCTGACTGCAAAACTCCCATCTTCTAATGGGGAAAAAATGTTGGTGCAGGGGATGAGATTCCATCAATGGTGAAAGAGATGCACTACACTGAACTGAGCAGAGATACAGCTTTGCTAATGTCTAAATCTTAATATGTACACTGGTAGAGCTAGCTTGTGACAGTGCACCTGGTGTCACTGTGAAATATTTCTGGGATCACTTGGAGTGGTGAAAACTGCAATTATTTTTACAAAGCAGACATGGTAAGAATCATCTTATTTACATGACATGTTGCCTTTATTTTCAGGCTGCATATGAGAAGGAAGCAACAGTGTGTGTAATGACTTGCAGAATTTCATGAAAGTTAGATATCAAATTAACCTTTTTTGTTTTGGTATAGTTTGTTTTTTTTTTACTCTAGACCACAGTTGCTCCCAAAGGATGACTTGCTGCCTCTAAGACCAGTGTCTCAGATGGCAAGGATCATCTTTTGAAATTTCTTATCTCTTTCCACAGGATGCTAAAGCAATCTTTGTGACTCATTCGAAAACACATTTTACAGGCAGGCATGGATCTCGCCCATCGTGTTCTGCCTTGTGGGAAAGAGATCTGTATCCAACAATCAACCTTTGCTAAACTGATTCACTGTGTAACAACCTTTTTCTGTTAATGACAAAGCAATGGGAACAGTTTTGCAGATTATTCACTAATTCTAATGTATTAATATCTCACACAGCAGTGACCTCCTCCATGTTTATTTAGGATGCAAAAATTGCCATCAACTTGCTCTGAAAGTGATGTAGAATTAATCCAGCTCCACAGCATACAAGTTTCAGTTGCATTATTATTACATGAAAAGCTTAAAATACCCATCAAATTCCAAATAAACTGTAATTTTGCTTTCTACTCTTGGAAGTATCTGCAGTGTTTGTTAATGATAAAGCAGACAGTAAAATGCCTGGCAAATCACACTGATGCTGATGAAAAGACTTAACTGAGCTTAATTAGCAGTGATGTTGATTTTACTTAGACCAGAGGTTTATCTCTCAGACCTGAAATGATTTGATCTGTCAGGAAAAAAGATAAATGCTGAGAAATTACTCTCAGAATTAGCAATCTTCAGAAAAGATTCACTTTTGTAAGAGTTTTGATGTAGTGTCTCTATGAGACATTGGACCATCATACAGGTAGTGAAGATCTTATGAGTGCAGTGCAGAGAGGCATCTTCTGAAAACTACTGGTTTTGTTAAAAAGTCAAAGGGTAGTCCCATATATTGAAAATTAACCTAAAGATCAAGGTTGTTGTTAACTGCAGAAACAGGTCTGAAACAATTCTAGAGAAGTCAACAGAACATAACAAAACAGGATATCTGGGCACAGTCATTGAACTTCACCAGAAATGGTAGCAGATTAAGATGTCACCTCAGTATAAGAGACCTGGAGTAAAAAGCCTGATTTCTGAACTCACTTGGAATCTCAGATGTTCCACTCCATATCAGAAGTTAAACTTCTCAGTGTTTACATTTCTATGTAAGAAGTCCCTGAAAAAGAATGAAAAAAGCTCTAACTAGTAGAAACTAAAAAGCAGTTGCATAGCTTCATGAGACTTTACAATGGGAAAATTAACCATAAGAGATTAGAAAGGGCACATGATAATGCTGTGAAAAACAGAAATTTTCTCCATTGATTTTTACACCAGTTCCCCAACATGTGGTAAGTTGCCATTCTCATGTCTAGAGAAACAGGGAAATGGAGGAAAGTATTTTCCATCTGTTGAGCCCCCTTTTTGACTTCTTTGCCAAAGGAAAGTAAAAAGAAAGGTCACTTCCACAAAGAGCCCTTCTCGGCCCATCAGAACTATGTATTCCAATGTCTTCCATGTACAGGATGAAGCAGCCCTTCCTCTCACCTGGAAGCCAGCCTGGCAAGAAACGGACATCCTAACTTCACTGAATCTGTGGCAAAATTTGTAGTGGCATCTGTGTATCAGAAGTTTCACCTTAAGTACACATCTTTAAGCATTAAATGACAAACTGCAATGACATAAAAACCCTAGTTCAAATACACTCAAAAATAATTGAAAGAGACATTAAATCATGGCCTTAAGGGCCTGTACCATGCATGAGAGAGAGAAAAAAAAGAAAAGGAAATATCTTACTTAAGAAATGTGAAACTACTACTGAAGTTGGGATTGTTATTTTAGTATTTAACAATGTGGGCTATTAATGGAATGAAATGTGAAATACCCAGCAGTGTTATAAACTACACAGAACACAGAATTGACTTTTGCTATGATACTACTACTCTTTCTTTCAATTCATCCTTTAACAGGTACTCACAAAGTAGAATATAATTTACTGAATGGATGGAATGCTGAATTTTACATTTTCGGCTATATGGAAAAGTTGGCTTTTTGATAAAACTTCTGAAAAGCTCAGGATTTGTTTAACTTGGGTTCTTAATAACCTTACAACTCTGGCATGAAAAGCAAACCAGTGTTGTTATGAAGAGGGAAGATGGAAAATTGGAGAAAGCATACTTTTCCATAATGGAAGATCTGAAAAGAAGTTAATACTCAAATACAAATTAGTAGTTTTATTGTACTGCAAACATCTGTGTCCTGAAACCAATTTTTCATGCAGCCAGTGGAAATGAACACTTCCCATGTGTGCTGGCCTAACACTAGAGAAATGTTTAGAGCTGTTGGAGAACTCTGGATGAAACACTTTCCTCTGGAAAATGGCAAGATGTTGAAGCAGAGGCTTTTTAAGAATGAGCCGCTTTCAAAACCTTTTGATTTCTTTATTGACTCTGCCAAAAAAATTTTGGCTTACCTTTTTTTTAATACAAAGATTCCATTTTTAGTTCAAACCGACTTCCCATTCCCCTAAGTTAACTAATATGTGACAGTAATTAATTAAGATGCAACTATGTCAATATTATCTGAACAACCTGCTTAATGTGCTATTTCTAGAGGATGAGGCTATGACAGAACAGAAGAAATACCATGTATGTACTTTGAATATTCTAGACCACAGACTATCTAATTACAGTGTGGAAAAAAAAGTATCTGCAAAAATGATAAATATTAATAGTATTTTATAATGTAAATACTTCATACTAGGAGTAAAACACAAGTAATCAAATAATATCAATAATGTTACATTATGATTTTTGTTGAGAGCCAGCATTTTGCACCTTTTATTTTCCCACTTCCCACACAGCAAGTATACATACTTTCCAAGCATTGGCATGTATTTAACTTGGTCATTTGAAGACCGAGTCCTCTGCATATCTATTTAGTAATTGTTTATTCACCCAACGTATCATTTTCTGGATCAACTGTCTAAAATCTGTTCAAAAGAATTATGTTTCAACAGGCATATACATGACTGTTTGGGAGTATGCTGGAAAGAGAGAGGAAAAAAAAAAGTGGACTGAAATGTTTCTTTATTTAAATTTGGCAAATACAGAAGATTGGTAAGTAGATTAGACCAAGGAAAACTAAATTAGATTTTCCTGATCATCTCTCATTTTATTCCAGTTAAAAAATTGATAGCTATCCAGCAGGCAGTTTCAGGTTATTTAAATTGTTTGGAAACCATTTTGATTTGTCCCAGTTTACTGAGCCCTGAGAGGTTCATTTTCAATTGCTATCGTATACAAACTGTTGTATCGTGGGTTTTTTCCTAAATCTGAAATACACTAGGGACCCTTCTCATGCTGGAAAAACATAACCAGGAGAGACAAAAAAAGCTCAAATTAATAAACACACCATGTTAAACAGTATTTACTCTGTATGCATTTAACCAAAAATGGAACTTAAGCAATCCTATGGGCTCACAGAAGACTAGGATTTTCTAGGATAAGGGTTCTTGGAGGAGCAGGTGCAAACCACTGCGAGCACAAAGGAATTGCCGAGGCAAGAAAACGCGTCTCATGTCAGACTTGAGGAAATATGTCGTATGGTCCTACTTAAAAAGCAGAATATACAGCTGTTAACTATAATTCTCAGCAGTCAGTTCAAACAAACAAATAAATAAACAAAAAACCCCCATAGCCAATATAATTTTGGGATTTGGGGTTTTTTTCAATTATATGAGAAAGTAAGAATTCCAGTCTTAAGTCAAAGATCTTGGACAGCCCTTAGTTTCTGTGGAGGAAGATGTTAATTTAGTACTAAAAGAGAAATGTAATTGGAAATCTGACATATTGGGGAATATTCTCAAGGGAATGTATTCAAATTCCAGATTCCAATAAAGCAGGTAGAAGTTAGGTGCATAGGTATCTCTGTGTTCAGGATTATCCTACAGTAAAATCCCTGAGTGTTTTCTTACTCATAACCCCAAATCTACCAGATCCTGCGTGAATGGATTGGTCTGTTGCAACTCACCTAAATCACACTAAGCATTCACAAGCTTCTGCTAAAGTAGTCCCTTATATATCTTACACATTCCTCCATTAATACATGCTACACATTTATTTCTAAATAAAAATAAAAAGGATTGTAGGTTTTAAACTAAAAGTTTCGCTGTGAATCCTGAACAACTACTGGTATCCTTCCTCCCTTCCTGGCTGTTAGCAAATGAATGTCAGATTTCTTGCTGGCTGCAGTGCTATTCTATGGAGAACTGGATGAGTGGAAAAGGTTTTACATTGTTTCAGATCCTTTCTTTTTGTTCTCATTCTTACTTTCGTATTATTAGCTTTAATAATTGGGTTTTTTTTTTTTCTTTATTTTTTTACACAGTGGGGTATTCCACTGAGTACATTTTTGTCTGTAATAGATTTAGTTATTACATAGTTCCAATCTATTCGAATTGTATTCTCTGGTTATCTTATTATTTCATCCTAAGTGGTGAAATTCAAATTAATAAGGGAAAAAGTGTCAACCTCTTCACCTCCCCTTTTCTCCCTGACAATTACCCTGGGGAGCAGAGGGAATGGCAAGACTTGATTTTGGTTTTTTTGTGGTTGTTTTGGTTATTTTTTTTCCTTCAGGGACAGAAGAGGACAACTGCTCAAGTTAGTAATTTTGCAATGGATAATCAAACAATTCGAAAGATAGTTGATGTTACCTCCTTCTGCAAGGATTGCACATATCAACGTTGCAAAGGTTTTGCGGGGGTTCTCATAACCTAATGAATCACCTTCTGTGTGGGTAACTAAAGATTCATACAACTTCTGAAATATTATATGTTACCTTTGGAAAGGGCTATTAGCAACAACCACAGATTTTGAAAAGTGTCTGCTGCACTTAACCATTGAATGATGGATTACAGTTCTGTGCCTAAAATGCTGTTTATTATGTTAGCCTATTCTATGAACTTAAAGAGATTATCAAAGCTATTAAAAAAGGCAACTAAAGAAATTTAGATTGTCTTTCATTGAATTTAATAGTTCTCTTGCTTTTCTGCTTGAGAAAATATGATATTTTGTGTAGCATTTGCTATGAATTCATTGTAATTTTCAGCTACTTTTTCACAGTTGTTAGATATACATTTTCCTTTATAACAAACACACAGTGTTCTGAAGCTCTGCAAGCCCACAGCTGTTTGTGTTACATGGAGAAAGTGTGTCTATTCTTGCTCCTATAGGAAAAAAAAAATTAGTTACGTGCTGATAAATGTAAAAATGGTGATATTCCAAGGTATTGTGGTTATGACAGAGACAGTTTGTTAAACATATCAAAGCATACCATAGATAATAGCTGAATGAAGCCTGATGGTTAGAAATTGATTGTGGTTGAAAGCAGAATTTCTTTACTTGAAATTTAGCTGTATTTGTTCATACCCCACCCAAATATTTGTTTGTCTAAAACTTGGTGTAGTGATGCATAGGGACAACAGCTAAAGAACTTCATATGTTCAGAAATTGTGCAGAGCTATTAAACAAGATCTCATTCGGATTCATCTGCTGTGACAACCAAGAGAGCAAAATGTGAACCATGTGCAAAATATTATTTCCCTTCTGTGAACAGCATCAGAATACTTTTTTGGCTTGTGAGCTGAACAAGTGTCAGAGTTAGCTGAGTGACAATTTCCAGCTAATTCCTGGCATCTGACTCAAAGCAATCTGTACAGCTGCACTGACTGACACAAGCTCTACTATGGGATAAGGTGCTGTTAGATCAGTGCTTTAGAGAATCTTATAAAAACTTTACCTTCCAAGCCATAGGAGAGATTACGCTTTTCTTTCTTACTACTTTTTTTTCTTTCTTTTAAGCACAAAGGTTCATTTCTGATTTTGTTACAATCAAAGGGAATTTTAACATTAAATTCAAGAACGTCAGTATTTAATTCTCAAATATCAATTTATACGGTTGTGGGGCTTTTTATATGTTGTACTGGGAAGTTGTGTTTAGGAAACCAAACACTTCTTTCGTTTTAACCAGTTTCTGAACACTTTAAACATAATGAGGTAAAGGAAAGTTTTGAGATTCATATGGATGACTGAAGCAGCAGTTAGGATGTGAAGAGAGGCAGCACCACCCATCCATCTCTTCTTCAGGGACCTCATTTTGATTTGGTAGTTTCAGGTGGAGGCCCTAGTGCTCACCAGCCAGTGATTGCCCAGGAGTTCTGTACAGATCACAGAAAACTTCATGCAGAGATCTCTGTAACTCTGCCCAGGTAAATATTACAGTATTGTCTGAAATCACCAGACATCGGCATAGATTTATGGACAGTTCTGGAGATGTATGCCGGAACTTAGTGCAAAGCAATCTCATTTGAGCTCTATGGCTCCGTGCAAAGAGTAGTAAAGATTTATATTGTTATACCATCTTTAAAAGCCACTCCCTTATAAAAAGTTTGACTGTTTTGTAAACAATCTGGCATCTGTAATTTTGTGTTGCATATCAGTCACAGCTGTTATTGTCAATCCAGATGTAAATTAAGAAAGTGAATTTATTTCTATATGTTAATTTATTAATATAGTATATTTATATATACATTTATATAGGACAAGAAATATTTATAGGGACATGGACAATGTGCTCATAACATTTCAGTGTTCTGAGTGATCAAGTAGATCACAGCATCACAACACCATTAAAAGCAATGTTGACCAGCTGACATGACGCCAAAGTGAACAGCAGAGTTTCTGTGTGCATCTTAAAACTCTCTTGCCCCCTCATGTTTAGCAGGATGCATTTTCCATGGATGCTAGCAAGATGAACACCAACAATCTGTAACTACTGCAATACACTGAAAAACTGACAGGTAAATTGACTGTCAATGTAATGACAGTCATCAACTACAGCTTCTGTGGCACCTGGACATAAGTCTTTTTGAGTTAAGTTTATCAATACACACAAAGTGAAAGCAGTATTGTTTGCAAAACTTTTGCAAATATGAAATTAAGCACGGTGTATTCCTAAGGTAATGAAAAGGGTATCTAAGTCCTTTTCTTTCATGTCCATTTAAAATTAAAATTAAAAGAAAACTCACAAGCAGTGTCAGAGTAAACTCTCTTTTGACGTGTTCTTGCAGATATGACTAAAAGAACACCTGGGAAATATGGCAAGCATATATAGGATATATTTAGCTGTATCAATTCATTGACCATTTAGTTCCAGAACTTAGATTCTGGGAGAACAAGAGAAATCTCATTTCTCCAGATTTCTCACTAACCATAATTGACCATGTGATCTGTGCTGACATGCAGGACCAAGGGTATTTTTTCTTTTGGGAAGTAGTTTGGACATTTCTTTCTGTAAATGATTATTGGACCACAAGGACATGATGGAGGGAGTGGGCTACTTGAGGAGGAGAATGTCCCAATCCATGCATGAGGAACAATATAGCATAACACTAAGGAAGGCAGCTTCTTTTCCTCTTGGATAATATATGACACATGTAATTGAAGATCCTAAAAACAGTGGAAGAAAGAGGATTGCTTGAAAATTACTGTTATTCTGCTAGAACTGGAAGAACAGTTTATGTAATAATTGTTACTGACTATCAAGATCTATTCTCTTTATATGTCATATACTTTTAACGGTTGCTAATGTCCTATTAGCTTGTGGAAGACAGAGATCTTAGATGAAAAATGAGGGCAGCAGGAAATAATTGTGCCCTAAGTACTTCATCACCATTGCAGCCTTTGAACAAAAATCTCAGAAAATTCTGGGATAGGAATAACAGTGTTTGTTTACAGAGTCTCTTTTCAGTCTCCTCTCCTCCAAGATGAAAATGAAGATAGCAATTTTATTCTTGAATGGGGAGCATTTCTCATGTTCAAACAACAGGTGGTTTGTGATACCTGGAGGCATTATATCTGCAGAACACCAAGAGTATGAATAACTCCGCTATTTTTCTGTTTTATACTGAATAGATAGTTACAATTAAAAATTTCACAACATGAAGTTGTCTCCAAGCAATTATATGAATAATTACCACAACAGGAGCAATTTTTAAATTATGGTTGCAGCTTAGCTGAATATTTTTTGAAGAAGTTAGACTTCTTTAAATTTTCTTAATAAAAATAAACATTTTGGAAGAGATCTCCCACTGAATTGTATATTACTTAATTTTTATCAGCTTTTATGGGAGGAAATAGCTGCTTGTCACCGAGCTAAAGTTATGCTACACATAGGTAGCAGTGAAATTACACTTTCAGCTCTATAAAAATAATAACATATTCAAATGGTGATGTCATACTCTCTCCTGTGACACATTCAATGGAAATGTTGGCCCCTGACAAAGAAGTCCCCTCTGTCTCTCATTGAAAAGCTTCCAAACACAGTCATTTTATGAGAATCAAATGTAACCCACATAACCGATATTTGTTTATTGCATTTGATTATGTTTGGGTTTTTTTTTTCTCTCAGCTGCTGACAGCTTAATAATACTTGAAAATGGCCAAGACTTCCTAATTCCAGGAGAACGATGGGATGTATTGCTTAGTCCTTTTCTGAAAGAGCTTCAGGAAAGCTCTGCCTAAAAAGGTGAGCTTCATTATTTCTTAGCTTTTTTTGTTCTTTCTAAAAGAAAGTTTATTCCTGAACAGTTTAACCTTCTTCCTTCACAAGCTCCTTCCCCTTTATAATTAAAGTAGATCCTCAGTAAAGTACAAGGCACAGATTATAGGACCATGACCAGTTCATGCAGTGAAGAGAGCACTTGCTGGAACAGGAGGCCATGCCTTTTGGCTGACTGTTTATGCTTCCCTGCACACACGCTCCTGTCATGAGAGATGGTGGTGTCTTCTCTCAAAATAATAATAAAAAAACATCACCATCTGTTGTTTATTTTTTAATTCTTTGTCAAGCTCCACTTACTTGGGATCTATTTAGGCACTGCTGCAGAAGAAAGGGTTAAACAACCTTAGCCTACTAAAGGAACTATCCAGCTCTTAGTTTAACATTTCCTATGTGGTCTTCTCCAGCCTGTGACTTCAGGAAGCTGTGTGAGCAGTGAGGCTATCGCATTCCTCACTGCTGGTTACATGAGGGTGAGGGCTTCTCAATATACAGACATCAGACTATTAGAGTGTGTCCAGAGAACGACAACCAAGATGGTGAAAGGTCTCAAGGGAGGAGCAACTGGGGTCACTTGCTTTGTTCAGCTTGGAGACGAAAAGGCTGAAGGTTGACCTCATAGAATTCTACAACTTCCTCAAGAGAGGCAGTGGAGGGGGACATGCTGATCTCTCTCTGATGACTATGGATAAGACACAGGGAAGTGGAATGAAGCTGCATCAAGGAAAGTTCAGATTGGACATGATGAAAAGGTTCTTCACTGGGAGGGTAGTTGGTCACTAGAACAGGTTCCCTAGGGAGGTGGTCATGGTAGCAAACCTGTCAGAATTCAAGGACCATCGGGATGATGTTT
>JAVSBS010012982.1:18539-32575 GCA_033124195.1 Coracias cyanogaster | reverse complement strand
GGGCTGTGGAGGCTGGCGCGCGGATTAAGCGGCAGGAAGTCACTGCGGCTGTGGGGGGGGGCAGGGAGTTCTGTAAACACCCGCGGGCCGGTTTGAGGAGCCCCAGGGGCCGCATCCGGCCCACGGGCCGTAGTTTGAGGACCCCTGGAATATGATGTGTCATGTCAAAACCAAGTAGGGAATCTTTCCTGGTAAAGTCCATGCAAACATGCTTTTCTTTCTAAGTGGCATCCTGTGTCATGGGCTAGAGGATAGCATTTTAGTGAAGACTGCCCCTTTCCTTGGAGTCTTCAGAAACAGTTTATCTCCAGTACAAACCTAATCAATTAAAACTGCAGGACCTTTTTTAGTGTTTGTGGTTTATTGTCTCATTTCAAGGTGTGATATCTATCAGCTTTGATATCTGTGTTACTTCAAATCTTGGAGCAAGCACTCAAATATTTCAAAACCATGGTTATAAATCAAAGTAAATGACAGTTCAAAAATAGACACAGATGAAATAGGTGTGGTTTTTCTATCCTGGGCATAGCCCGTCATTATTTCTTTTCCACTGTAGCTGGCCAACTTGCTAATTTAATTACTTTATTTTACTTCTTTCCCCAAAGAGTGAAATCTATCAAAAGAACAAGGTTCGTCAAAGGATCTCTCTCCAAAGCTAACAGAACTAAGTGAGTTTCTTTTACAATAGAAAAGGGACAGCTTATCTGCAGAGTTCATGGTAGAGTTGTGGGGGCTAAAGCAGAGGGTTAAATGTTGACCTGCATCTACATAGTTGCTGCTAGGTAAGTTACCCTAACATGTCTCCTCTCTTTCCCCGTAGCCAGAGTTAATACTGATCTGTTTAAATATTTAACAAATAAAAAGGTGCATCAAAACATATAATTTCTTGAAACCACTGATAATGTACATTTTTTTTAATCAATCCAGAGTTGAGTAAATGTGATTTCAGCCTCCTTTATATAAAATGAATTAATTTAGTGTATTGATAAAGGAAGTCCTAAAGAAAAAAAAAGACATAAATGCAAACAACTTAAAGCTGCATATGTTACTCAGTGAGTCATATTCCTGCTTCTGAGGTTCAAATATATATTTATATATTCACTGTTGTTCAGTTTATTTCTCCTTTGCCTCTAAGGAAATGGTTCTCCACTAAAACCACTGCAGAGAAATGCATACCACTCTTAAGATAATTTGTCTGTCTGTATTCAGACATGAGAGAAAGACCTCCATTCTCATGAGATTTCTTCTCAGTTTCCAGAACAGAGAAGCTCAAGGGCATTTTTCTACAAAACTTCTTACAAAAATTAGTGCAATACTCTACTGTTTATTATCAGCTCTCAGGAGGCAGCTAATATTATTCTTGACAAAGAAATGCGGAAAATCAGTTTTCCAGATTATTTTTAAATCATCTCTTCAATAACATCTCCCCTGAAATATCTCTGTTCCCAGTTTTCTTAATTGTGTGGATGTTTCAGAAAGTGCTTAGGACCTAAATGTTAACTTCTGAATGGTGTGTAAGTAGTTTTTGGAACTGCAGTACTGAAACTTCTGGTTGTAGGAAGTGACATTCAGAGTAAGGGAGAATGGGCACACTTTGACAACTGTGACCCGCAAAGGTGTTATCAATGCCTGGAAGAAGATGTGTTTTGCAAATTTAGACCGAGGATAAGATCTCTAATGACAGTATTCTAGTCCACTGCAAATAAGGCTGCATAGGACTGCAAGGGTATCACAATTCCTGAGGCTCAGTTGCCATGTGCAGCCACATGGCCTCCCTCTTGCTTCATACACCTCCACTTAATTGTGGAAAAGACCAGGTAAGTCCTTTAAGGTCTGAAAAAACAGCCTAATGAAATCACTTTTGTTCCCCATGCTTTGGAGCAGTTTTTAATGCCACATCCCTCTGCCAGTCCTTAGAGATTTCCTTGAAACTTTTTTGCCCAATCCAATTTGAAATAGCTAAGGCAGCTGTACAATAATACACACAAGACAGACGTCCATTGCTTCAGCTAAATTAAACCAAAATCCTTTCAGTCTTCATCACTGATGCACCATGTGCTAGAACAGAAAAGAAGATTGTGCCTGGAAGCTGCTGGAAAACACGCTTTTCTTAAAAGGATTCAGGATCCTGTCAGTTAAAACTCAGTAAAGAAAATCTCCAACTGCTTGCCTTTAGGAACCTCTGTGTGATGTTGGAGCAAGAAGCTGCAAACAGTAGCTGCCAACCTGGCTGGGATTCCTAGAGCAATCTCCTGAGATCAGTGCTCTGACAGGTCACATCCTCCGTCTGGCACCACCATTCCCTGTTTTCATTAAGACTTTCTTTTCCATTTTTTCTTTGTTCTTGCTTGAGCCAAAAGAAACAAGAGGGCAGTAAAGCACAATTTTAGCTGAATATGAGTTTTATCATTTTACCACTGCATTACACCATTTACCAAGTATTTAGGTTCTGTTCTGCTAGGAAAAAACACATGTCAGGATTTAAAGGAAGGCTGTGCTAAGCTTTAGCACACAGACTATAAAGTGTACATGTGAATTATTATGCCTTCAGTCTAAGCAAATCCATATGACATTGTAACTTCATATAGTCTTCACTAGTTCCTTGTACAAATCTCAGTGGAAAACATCATCTCTTTTCTAATCTTTGTCCCTTTATCTAAACTAGGCTTTTTAACAGCTCAAAAATAATTGTAAAAACAAAATGTCAGTGTAATGCTGCTTCTCACATAGCAGAAAAATCAACGTTTGAGACCAGCTACTTAAATGGCAAAGCTAAAGATAGAGCTACAGCCAGCTCACAAAAAGGCCTGGTTTAGTGTAACCTTTTATTTAGTGTAACTTCATCGAGATCCATTTTTAACTCCTTTACCTTGAGAGTGGTCTGTCTGATAGCACACAGACCTAAACTTTCATTTCCCCATCTCTAGCCCATCCTGGAGACAGCCACTCTGCAGAGCCTTTCTCCCACACCAGAGCTCCTGAACTGCAACAGTGCATGAAGCTGGGAAGGTGTTTTTACTGAAACATTTACTTATAAATCTGATGTAGCCAATCTATTCCACAGTGACTGTTGTAATTGGAACCACAATGTATGGAGAAAGATGATACAGAAAAGTCTATCTAACTACTGCCTTTTGCTGAAATGGAGTCCTCCTCTTCCTCTCTGCCTGTGTGCTCCCAGCAATTTTTGATCTGGCATGGACATTTGTTGGGCATTTTAGTTGTGGGTTGTTTCCAGAAACCAAATTGGTATGAAGCTAGCCCTGAAAAACAAGGTATGTGACCTTCTGCCAGTTATATACCAGAAATTTGGTCTCTGTAGGGTCAGACAAATCATTGCTCGAAGGAAGAGCTCCCCCACCAGGGTAAGGCAATCAATGTTAGGGTCTGGCTGAGCTGATTTTCCTCATAGCAGCCCTCACAGTGTGGTGTTTTGTGCTGGGAGCTAGAGCGGTGTTGATAACACACCCATGTTGTGACTACTGCTGAGCAGTGCTTGCACCGCACCAAGACTCTTCCCAACATTCCCCCTGCAGTGGGATGGGGTGGGCAAAGTCTTGGGAGGGAACACAACCAGGACAGCTGACCCGAACTGACCATAGGGATATTCCATACCATATGATGTCTGCTCAAATCATAAAGCTAAGAAAAAGGAGGAACAGGGGGGTGGGGGGTGGTGGGACATTCCGTTGTCCTCCAGAGCAACCGCTACGCATCTTGGAGCCCTGCTTCCCAGGGAGGGGCCAGACATTGCCTGCTGATGAGAAGTAGAGAATAAATCTTTGTTTTCCCTTACTTCTGTGCATGGATTTGCTTGGCTTTGCTTCTATTATCATTAAACTACTTTTGTTTTACCTACAAGGGTTTTTTTTCCACCTTGTTTTCCTTCCCCTTTTCACTCTGCCGAGGAGGGAGAGGAAAGGGGGGGGGGGGGGTAATAGAGTGGCTTGGTGGGCACCTGGTGGTCAGCCAAGGTTAAGCCACCACAGGGGACAATACAGTGGTAATGAGGAGGGAATGAGGCTTGCTTATTTGATGGCAGCTTGCTGTTAACTAAGTTATACCATGAAACTGTCCTCCCTCAGGGAGATTCAGCCCACGTCCCAACCAGTCTCCACAGGCTGCCTGATGTAAAGAAACTGATAGTTTCAGGTCATGCTTTGTCCTATCCTGAAGCATGTATCTGAAGAAAGACAGATGACTCATGCTCAAATGGTGCCTTTTCCTACCCACTCACTATAAGGAGCGCAGAGGGTGATTTCCTTCAGCTGTACCCCTCTGTATTGACACTGTCTAAAGCCACGTGAAGCAAGTCCCACCCATGTTGATGCAAATCATGATGAAGACCACAAAGCAGCTCAGAAGAGGGAAGGATTTTAATAAAATTAACTCAATACCACTGAAGGCCTGAGGTACTTTGAGGTTGGTTTTGCACTTGGTCCAAACAGTTGATGTTGTCATGGGGAGAGAACCACTAGGGGACTGAGGACACTTTCTACTGGATCAGTCTCACTCGCCTCCCTGGATGTTGCTCTGCCAGTGAGGGCGCAAGGTTAGTGCTACAAATGGGACTATCTTATGCCATACCATCTATACAAGTTCCTTTGCTTGACAGGCTAACATGAATGGAAGGGTGGGAAATAAAGGCTACCAAGAGGCACATGACCCAGACCTCAGTTCAATCACCTCAAGTAGACTTCTCAGGAAGGGAAGAGCATTGAGAAGTGTAACTTACAGGCAGAGTTACTTCCAGCCATGGGGCAAAAAGAGCTGAATTCTGGCTTTCAGGATTCTAGTTCTCATCATCGAAGTGACAGTGACAGAAATATAGTGACTTCCTCTCTCCTTCTGTTAGAAGGGAAATTACTACTTTAGGCAGAGGGAGTTGTTTCTGAGTTGATCTGATGGTTACATGGGTATGACTGTGTCTAAGGAATCAGATGGAAACTTCAGAAGAAAAACCCAAGAACTCTATAATGTTTTCTAAATCACTAAACAGTGTTGAGAGAGAATAATAGCACCCAGTTTATCATTTGAAAGAAAATATAGAATTTTATAGCCTTCCAGCACTTGCCCAGGCCAGGTGGGGAAACAAGGCAGATGCAGAAACAGAAGGTCAGGGCAAGACAAGACAGTATTTTATTAATGAGGTAGCAGTACAAACCAAGCAAATCTGATACCATTCTATGAGATCAGTGGTATTTGAGAGACCACAGACTAAGACCATGATTATGAACACCATGTATTATGAATCATCTCTGCCAATAATAATATGGGATCAAACACAAGTAGTCACTCTTGTCATAGAAAAAAAAGAACAGTAACACAACAACCCCCCCACTTCAAAATAGCATAAACAAATGGCAAAATAATGATAATAATTTGCAGCATAAATTACAGATGAGAAAACATTTGCCACCCCTCAACTTGTCTGCAAACATGTAGGATTGCTCCCAAAGCTATGATCATTCATTTTGCGTCCAGGATAGATCTGGCCAGAAATAACTGTTTTCTTATCTTATGAGAGTTTTTGAGCAAGGACAGCTGCAATTCCCATGCTTCACGAAGACAAATCCTTTTAACTACAGCATCTGAACACAGCCCAAACTGTTGACACACTCAGTTGCAAGGTGTTTGCCTGTTCTCTCTAAGTTTAACCAGAAATTTCTATCTAGAGCAGAGAAAGTGTTTTGTAAATTGAAGGCAAGGAAGGCATAAACTTTTCCTTGCACATTCAGCTTCCGGTGATTAGCAATTTAGAGACTTCCTAAGGCAGAGGTTGAATCTGAACTAACAGGTTTAATAATCCCCAGTGAGGCTAACCTTCATAAATGTGTCTAATCCCTCTCATAATATTTTTGGCTTCCACAACATTCTGTAGCCAGGAGTACCTCAGTTAGTTAAAAGCCATTTTAAAAGGTACTCTTTCTCTTTGATTTAAATCTGATTTCTGATGTTTTCTTTTAAGACAAGCATTCCTCATTCCATTTCTCTGCAGCTGTCATGATTATTCTGCTTCAGTCATGTCTTTTCTACATCAAATAGTCCTTCTACATGTGAAATCCACAGAAGGCATTCATATCTCAGCCTGTCCTTGACACTTATCTGCTGTTTTTGAAGTTCTAGTCAATTATTTTTCTCCTGTGTTACTACAACTGTACTGTGGAATACTCAAGACGCAGGCACACCATAGCTTTGTTTACTGGCAGGATAATATTTTATATTTTATTTTCCTTTGTATCCTAATAATTTATGTTTGCCTTTTTGACCATCACTGAATGGGGGCATGATGTTTTAAGAGGACTATCCAGATTGAGACCTCCCTCCTAGCGATAATAGGTCATGAAGCACCCCACTTAGAAGTACTATTCCCACGTGCATCATATTGCATACTAAATTCTGAGTTTCACTTGCTATTAAAATGTAAATACTTGAACTTGTTCCATTGGAGTGAGATTCCTAAAAAGACTGTTAAATACACTTTCAAGCAACAAAGCTCCTACCTTTGCCAAAGGTATCCCAGGTACTAAATCTTATGTTTTATTGTTTTATTTTCTCCTTTTTTTTTTTCCATTTTTGCCTTGCCTCTCCTGTCCTCAGGTCAGTAGCATAGTTATCTGAAAGTGTTAAGATGTAAATTACTGGAAATGAAGGTGAGAACTACAGCGGTATGCATACTTTTATTCATTCTCCCATATGTATTATTTCTTTAATAAATATGTAATGGTTGTAATGGAATTCTGCTGTTCATAGTGGAACAGCATAGAAAGAAAAAAAGCGACACAGATCTGTTTAAGATTTCTTAGAGATTGTGACTCTGACGACAAGGATGATTGCTGCTATAGGCCGTACAAGAAGTTTAAGACACAAATTAGTAACAGAATGTAGATATTCTAGGTTTAAGCTGCATCTGCAAGTCTGTCCTTGCATAAGACAGAAGAAATAGTTTGAACCTGACATTTCTTTAGCTTCTCAAAAATAATCTTCTCACCAGTCCAGATTCTCCACTTTCGTGTTGTCTGATAAACAGTCTTCTCTGAAAATATTGCATTCATGCAGTGTTTCTGTCCCAAGTTAGCCTCAGAAAAGCAGTAATGCATACCAGGTGAGTTGTCTTAATATCTAAGAGAGAGTAAGTAAGTAACAAGATTATCACTGAAAAACACCAATGTCCTGGTCAGGCTTATTTGCCACAAATGGAATATAACATCTGGAAAAAATGAATAAGCTGGGTTAATGAATATGCATGATTTTTTTTCAAGGGAAAATATGTTTTTTCTAAGGAAGGGGTCATGTGTGTTTAAAAGGAGCATCTTGGAACAGGTTGCTTAGGGGGATGGTGGAGGCCCTGTCCCTGGAGACGTTCAAGGTCAGGCTTGATAGGGCTCTGAGCAACCTGACCTAGTTGGAGATGTCCTTGCTTATTCTAGGGGGGTTGGACTGGGTGGCCTTTGGTGGTCACTTCCAACCCAATACATTTTATGATTCTATGATCTAAGCTTACTTGTTTTGGAATGCAGAATTTTGCAGAATAATTCAAGAGAATGTAAATCTCAGTTACACGTATTTTTAGTATATCCCTAAACCAGAAAGTATCCATTGACCATGAAAAACAAATAGAAGCTCAGGAAAATATATATTTCTTGATATTAAAGGAATGCTAACCCGGTATACTTGATCTGAAGCTCTGGTGAATAAAATTTGGATTTATATCAAATGTAAGCCTCCAGGTTGTGTTACGTGCACCACAGCTTCGAAACACCCTTTTCTTCGTCAAGATTCAGAGTTTACTGTTCTTGGGCAAAATGCAGTAAGGAAAAATCAGTTCCTATTTCAGATGCTAAAGGAGTAGAACAAAATCTGAGCTTTATATTGAGCAGTGAGCTGGCTGTCGTTGTTCAGTCAAGCTGCGGTGCAAGTTTGGTAGACATTCCACAACTAATCCATTAAATTTTGAATATCAGGCAGCAATCTCAGTGTACCTCAACTGATGCTGAAGCTAGAGAATATATAGGCTGAATGTTATAAATCCTGCCTACAGATTTAGAAAAACTTTACTTTGAATGCATCTTTTTAAGATAGCTTAACCCTTGTGATCCCACAGCTTTATAATGAATATGATGTATATGGTATGGAATACCTCATTGGTCAGTTTAGGGTCACCTGTCCTGTCCACTCCTCCCTGCAAGTATAGCCTTTTATGTTCTGAATCCCGAATGTGTACACAAGATTTGGCAGTGACCTTGGCCTGCACAGGAGTAAGCATGAGCAAGCATAAGCAAGAGCCTTTCTGCATACCATTCCTTGGTAGTAACTCTAAACATTGAGTGTTAGCACTGCTACAAGCAGACACTGACTGTGAAAATATGCTGTTAACTTCAGAAAGTGCAGTTACATGGAGTTACTTGTGTTCTAGCTCAAACTAGGACATTTAACAATGTAAGTCTCACTTATTACCTATAACATCATACCTATAAAATATCTCCATTGGAAATTTTTTCTGCACCTTTTACTCCTTCTTTTAATTAATTATAAATCCAAAATCAGAACTTCTCATACACCACAATAATGTTTTTTTTCCCTTCTGCTATGAATTACAAGGACAAAATGTGCTTCCCAGGTTAGAACAAGATCTTTTCTCCTTTTTCCTTTTTTTATCTTTTCTTGCCTCTTCTCATTCATTTGGAAATACACTTGAAATAAGCGCTAAACAATTCAGTCAGGTCTTTGGGATTTATCTCCACATAGTTTCACTCAGGTTTTAAGACTCCTGTGAATATCATGTCAAAAGTGATTCCAAAATCCCAAGTGCAATATATCAAACTAGTTATCCTTCGTGCTGTGCTTGATGATTATTCCGTGCTCTTTAACAGACATAATTGCCTTCCACAAGGCATGTTGACTCTTTCCCTTCAAGACTATATCTATGTATCTGTATTTTACCTTAAACTTTATTTTACTTTACATTTGCTGTATTGGAAGTCAGTCCTACTGCTCTGTTATTCTTTGAAACCCTTTATAAAAAAAGGTATCACTTTCCATTCCTCCAATATAAAAGTATGCTAAAGTGGAATATATGCATTCTTTCTTACTTTCTTGTATTTCTTAAATTATAGTCTTCATGAGCTATTACCATTTACCTAATTGAGTTTTTCCAAAGGCTTTTCCACTGACACTGTAATTTCAGGTAGTTACTCATGGTCACTTTTCTAAAGGAAGGCTTCAGTGGAAGAATGTCTCTAAATTCCTTCACTGTAAGTAGTAACAATAACCCAGTTATTTTTTCTCAAATTGACTCATCATTTGTGAATTTACATCTCAGTCTTTTACCAGTCCTAATGACTCTGTAACATCTCTTTACTCTTTGCTTAAGAATTAGCTTTTTTGTTTGTTTTTGGTGTTAGAAAATTGTTCCTCAAACTCTTTTTCAGCCTGCCTGAGTGTAATTTATATTTAACTTGCCAAAAGTTTTGGTGTATTTTTTATTCTGTTTTGTTTTTATTTTCTTAATCTGGACACAAGTTCAAAATTTTGAAGGATTTTCTTTCTTTTATCTTTTTCACTTCTATATAGTTTCCTTTATTCTGAAGTTTAACTTTGTCACAATTTACACATTGTATTAGCATAGTTTTTCTGTAAGGAATACACATTTACTTTAAGATTAACAGTCTCCATACTGCTTGTAAACGTTTCAATCTTTCAACTGCTCCTTTGAATTTTCTCACATATTTATGCTGATCTCCTTTTAGAAGTAGAAGCTGATAGTACAGTAGTGATTTTTTACTGGGTGGAAGATAATTCATTTCCCTAAAGACTTTTACTATCTGTATGTTACAATTGCTACTGCTGAGATGCTTTTTACAGTAACAACCTGATAGGGGGTCTGTCAACATACGATTGAGCCGGCTGGTGCTCAGGTCTGCTTCCAGAATTTCTCCTGCCTCTGTGCATTCTTTGACTAATTGTCTCTGAACACAGTTAGAACTGATAACTCTGCTAGGAGAATAGTGTTAGAAATGATAGCTCAAAATTTATTGTTTATGTCACACTGTCACATCATTCAGCCATTCTACCTCTAGGATCCCTGAAGACTTCTGCTGTCACTGCTTCCCTTTCACACTTGCCATCACAGTCACATACCCAATATTACATTCTACTATTATTTCCCTACTTAAGTAGATATGTATGTAAGGATTCTGTGTTGTCTCTTGACAAGGCTATTTCTTTAATGGCTTCAAGTTATATTTAACTGTAGCATTATTCCTCCTCTGGCAAAACCCATGTTGTTACTGCTTTGTCATTTACACAATAGTATTATGGTGCTCTGTTAATTGTCCTCTTTCCATTGAGTTTCTGAGATGTCTGTTCTGTCACCGAAAAGCAGGCATTCTAGTCCCCCATCTTGACGTTTGCATTTTAGCGTTTATACAGAAGTAGCTATATAATAGACATCTCTGTGATTCAGTGATAGAATTTACATTTGTAGTTTCCTGCTAAGATCCTGGTTCTCACATGTGGCACATATGACTTAATTCAAAGAGCAGGAATTGCTTCTTTAAGTCCCAAGATCCTTCCACATTCTTAAATAAAGCAAATGTATACTTGTTCACAGAAAACAGCTCTTTTTCTCTACAGGCCCATGTGACAAACTACCGGTCATGCATGCTGTCATTGAAAAAGACTTAAGAATTCAGACAAGAGATGTGTGGAAAAAGCAATATGTAATAAATGGCAGATCATGTGGCTGTAGGAATAACTGCCAAAGTCTGTAGCTACTGTTAAGACTTCTTCAACAACACATCTGTAGAATATAAAGCAAGAAAGTCTACATGGAAAAGGAACTTCAAGTCCTTACTGTCTGAAACGTTAGTGGGGAGTGTTTATTGCTATTCATGGAAAATCATTACTAATTGACAAGCCAAAAAACATACCAATTTCTACCAGAAAAACTCATTTTTAAGCTGCTGATGTATCTCTCCCATGATTTTGCTTATGAAATGTGATTTGGAAGATTCTTTACCCACAGCAGGAGAATGACAACCAGTCATTACAAGTAATTACAAGGCCACTAAAATAAACAGTAACTTTAAGATTATTCGAGGGAATCTAGCTTCTATGTTTAATATATATTTGTGCCTATGTGCTGAACAGTTGCACCGTTTTCTGCTTTTTATCTAATTACTGTCTGACCAAACTAAATCACACATACTTTATTTTGTTAGAACCTCACATCTGGTTTTTACATTCTTAGTGAAACTTATCGTTCCTTGTGTTTTGAAATAGCTTGGAGCAACCTCTACTGGCTGCTTAGGTTTGAAATGGATCTTGACTGAAACTATTAATTCACTCTTATACAATGTATTGTTTAGGTGTACTGTCAAAAATACTGAACCTGCAGTGCCTGCATTTTCAGTAAGTAAATTATAAGCTAAAAAATATCAGCATTTATTAAGATGTTTGTGATTTTTCAAAAAGAATAGAATGGAGATCTATTTCAGTTCTACTTTAGACAGTCTTCAGTTATTCCATTCCAGACTTTCACTGTGTCCAGTTCAAAGCTCAAGGATACCAATTAAAATAATTCTATGTATTTCAGAGAATGTTGGATCTAGACTCAGATTTAGCCCAGACTATATAAATACATCAGAGGAAAATATATTATTGTAGAGATACTTTTTATTTTTACTATTTTATCAGAAATCCATTATCAATTTCTTTTTTAAGAGAGAAATATTGATAGAAGATATAATTGTCCAGAGAACTAAATTTTTAAAATTAGAAAGATTTATAGAATAAAGCTGTTCTAACATTAAATTTGTATAGCAAAACATTTAGATTTTCTAATTCATTATACATTCATTCATGTACAGCAAGGAATATCTTATTCAGCAAAACTGTCCTAAAATAATGAGTAAGGTGATATATTCATTGTAGCCTGCAATTTTTTTCAAAATGGCAAAAAATCTACTATCCCCTTTCTGCTCCTTCCTTTATCTTCATATTTAAATCATTCCTGAATTAATTTAAGCCATCTGGAAAACAGGTTTTAATACTGCTGCAGAAAAATAAGTTTTAGCACATAAATCCACATTTAAAATAAGATTTAAACCACTCAAATTGTCATAATAAACTAGCGATGTAGTCATCTACCTCCAGAATAACATCCTAAATAATACAGTATATGTAGAGAAAGATTGAAGGAATTACAGCATCTTAAAATCTACATCTTGGCATTTTTCATACATCAGTAAAACATGTGTTTATCAGTTTTGGCTGAGACTTGGATGGTATTATCATAGTATATTTGTTGAATTTCCTGTACAGTCAAGCATAGCAGATAATGAAAACCAAAATGAAGTCTTTTCTGTTGAATATTCCGGCCTAATTTTCTAAAACTGGAAGCTCTTAGGAAAGAATATGTAATTTTATAGTGTAAGAAGTGGCCTGTAAGCCACTGCTCATAGGTAAACTTATTACTCATTGGGTAGGTGTGTTACTGTCAGGGGTTGGTCATATAGTTCCTCTTGTAAGACTAAGGTGAGATTAAATGAAAAAACATTGAGAAGAAAAACAAGACTTCTACATCTTCTTGAAGTATTCTTTTATTATTCTGCCTCTGAAAAGTAATTAACTTGTAGTGGAACTCAGAGCACTGGCAATTTTTAATAGTAAAAATAAGAAGCTCTTATCTAAGTCCTTATCCACTGTTTACAAATAGAGAATTTAATATAATTGATAAGGGTTGTTTCTGATTCAATTTAGACCAGATTTTAATAGCTGAATTTCAAATGCAATCAAGGTAACTACCAGTGGTTTATAACCTAATGCTTCTAAACAGAAGTCTTGGTACCAGTGTTTCCATCTACAGTGTTAGAATGCAATGTCCATGCTGCAGCATGGACATTGTAACAACAATGTAAAAGTTGGAATTGTGGAAAGAAAGACCTCATCATATTCTTCAGAGCTTTAAACCTATATCTTTACCCAGTCAATTTTCATAGCAGAGAATAAAATCTGTAATATGAATATTTATACTATAATAATCCCAGTTGCATTTTTTTAACTCAATCTGTGCTGCTTGGTATATCCAATAGAGTGTCATCATTACATTTATTTTGTTTGACAGAGTCTCAGTATCAAAGTAATTATAAGGATTAGAAACAACAGAAGGATGATGACATCAGAATAAGAGATATTTGTTGCTTTCCCATATGGTTTATTAAATACTTGGCTGATGGATCCTTCCAAAGGTACCTAATTAAACTCAAAAATCATCATAAAATATGAATCATCTACAAACTCATTGCTATAAAACGGATGTTAAAAAAAAATGAAAACCATCCCAGAATAATAGACTGATGAAATATTGTGGTGTGGCTTTGATTTTTCCACTGTTATCTGCCACTTTAAAATCTAAATGCAATCAAAGATAGGTTTCTCAAAAGTGTAAAGATTATCCTCCCTTGGTACACTGCTTTCAGCTGGTGAATACAGCAATCTGTTTCTCCATGCGCTTTAAGAAAAAATCAAAACAAAACAGAACAAACAAAGCAACCCACAAAACCACCAAAGGACTTTATGTCATGGATGATTCATAGATACTGCAGTTTCTTGCAATGTCTCACAGGAAATAAGGCATGCAGGAACAGGCATATGGGATCATGATACAATAAAGTGTCAATGTTGACATTGATTGAAAAAAATAGGTAAGTAAAATTTGAGGGAAGATGAATGTCAGTAAAAACAAGAGAACAGCCCTTCGTAGTACCTCTTTTGATTCCAGTGTGCTGTAGCCTTACATCTGGCTTCATGAAAGGACTAGGTGCAGCTGTATTGTCTTAAAACTAGACGAAAACAAATGCTGCAGAAAACCACAACTTTCCCCTTTCTACTTGCTTCTCAAGTGAAGTGCTGGGGCCTGAGCAATAGACCCTGAATTGAAGTTGACATATAGATGAATCTCACAAGCAGGTGAAAGGATTAAAGGTGGCCCTGCTTGTAGCAAACAGAGGAGAAGCCAACCTGCAGGTGGATGC